>AUXI01000394.1:0-21472 GCA_000482105.1 Crithidia acanthocephali | reverse complement strand
GGACTGCCGAGGACTCCACTGCGCCTCGCTGGGGCTTGGTGAAGCAGTTCGAGCTGTTGCAGATGACGCGCGAGGTGATTAAGCACTTCAGCACGCATCACCTCTTCTCTTTCGAGGTTTTCGGCTTTAGCACCTAGCACACTGGGACACTGACGGCTCAGATTCACCTGGCTGGTTTCTTTTTTTTTTATTTTTGCTTGTTTTCACTTGCAGAGAGAGCCGATGAGTTTCTTTTCCCTTTGCTCACTTGTACATTGAACTGCTTTTATCTATTTTTGCACGCTCTTGTCTGCCCAGACACATCGACCTTTGTTTTCTTTTTTATTGCGGCGTTGCTTGTCTGCACTGTTCTGTTTGTTGGGATCAACATTGCCTCTCGTCGTCATGTTACCTGTGGGAGGACAGGGGACGGCGAGGAACACATGCTGTGTCGCAAAGCTGTTCGTTGTGGTCGTCTGCATTGCGATGCTGGTGTGTTTTAAGGAATGCGCCAAATCACCCGTGTGGCGGCCTGTCACGCCTTTTCTGTCCAGCGCTGCTAGTGGTGGCTGCTCTTCTGACAATGTATATAGTCATTCGAACGACGTGACGGGCAAGTCGGTGTGGGATCGTTGCATGTGGGTGTGAGTGGCGTGAAGATGGTGAAGTCCTTTCCCTGCCAATCAACAACAACAACAACAACAACAACAACAGCAAAACTCACACGTAGCTTGTGTTTTTTTCTATACTCATGACAGTGAGGAGAACTTCTTTTTATTTTCCTCCTGCTTATTCCATTGGCTGTTGTAAAGCACTGGTGAGGTAGTTTTATATATATACATCTACTGTTCTTTTTTTCTCAACGGTGAGGGACTTTTAAGTGAGGAGCCACGAATGTACTTCACTGCGTCATCTTTCCTCTGCGTGTTTCAGCTTTGCGTTTCTATTCTTCCTTTCGAACTACCGCTGAAGCTCAAGAATTGAAATTCGAGAGCTTCACCTCTCATCATCGAAAAACAAGGCTGAGCAAAACTAGATGGCCAGAACGCCTTCGACCGTGGTCGTTCCACGGTGAGGGGGCGAGCAGGGCAAGTACCCACACTACCGCTTAAACGATGTGCGTTTTTTTTTTTTCGTGAAGCTGCGCAATCGAGCGTATCGTTGCAAAATCCAGAAAAGGAGTCATTGTGACTAGCGCTGGGAGCCGCGTTGCGCAGTTGCTCCTCAAAGCACTTTCGTTGCCTCCTCCCTCTCCCTTTCACTCTTCTCACTCTTCCTTCCCTCTTCTCTGTTAACACCACCATTGTATCACCGGTGAAGCCGCGCAGTGAAGTAAACGTGTCGATCTCAAAAACGTTGGCTGCTTTGTCGTTTGAGCTTCTTCTTACCGTAAAAGAGGATTGCGGCGTCGCCCTCCACCACAAGCAGCTCCTTTCACGCTTTGCACTGTTTTTTCTCCGTCCGTCTGTTAGGCGTGACACCCACACACACGTTCTCCTCACGGTGGAGTCGCTTCCTTTTCTTCTTTTCTCCACCGCAGCTGTTTTCGTTCCCATTTTCACCTTTTTTTTCTCTCATTTCATCGCGTTGGACAAAGTCTTTTCCCTCTTCCTCTTCCTTTTCACTGCTTGCTTCTCCTCTCCTTTTCTCCCCTTCTTTTCACTCCTCTTAGAGTCTTCCTGTTTTCAATCTGCCTTCCTTTTTTTTTCTTTTCTCTGTGTACTTGTACTTTTACTGAGGTGGAATTGAGGGTCGCTGCCTTATCTTTTCTCATTTCTGCTCGGTCCCACCTTTTTGTAGGTGCCGCTTGTAAAGACGTTTTTCTTTTTTGTTGTTGTTCGCTTTCACTGCAAGTGGTGCCAGCATTTCAGACTACTCTCTTCTTTTTTTTGTTTGTTTGTTTCGTGTGTAGAATCCACAGTACAATAGAAGCGGCGTTGGAGAAAACTTAACCATAACAACGTCTGACCTGCGCGTCGCACTCTTTTCTTTTCGTAGAGCCGCCTCGCTTTTTCCCTTTTTTTGTTCTTTTTCCCAGAATTGCGGTGGCGCTGTTTTGCCGAAGTAAGGGTCCTTCACTCTTTCACCTTCATCGCCGTCCCTATTCCTCTTCCTCTCTCGTGATTTATTCTCCGGCGAGACAGGCAAGCGCACGTGGTGGGACTGGCACCAACATACCTCTACCTATCCCCCACCTACTTAGGCGCACAGCAGATGCGTGCGCATTCCCCATCTCATCGCCACCGGCACGACACGGAGCCGCTGTCCATCGCCGCCCACCTGGATCCGGGCCTGCGGTGGAACCGCCGATCGACGACGTCTCTCCGCAGCCCCCGCCCCGAGTACCGCGTGCGGCCGACAACGGTCTTTGAGAGCCTCGTGTCACCGCCCGGTAAGCCTGCAGCTGCGGCGGCGACGGAGGCCGAGGCCGCGCCGACGACGTTCCGCTTCCGCTCCACGGCAGCCGCCTACGGTGCGCCGACGTCCTCCGCTGCCACAGCGAAGCCGCTCTCACCGCCGCCGCCCGTCACGGGACACGCCCGGTCCGCTGCCTACGGCCTCGCCGACAGCCGCGACCCCGTGAGCCGCGGGGAGGGGAGTCGCTACACCGTCTTCGAGGCGCGGCACTCCAGCCTCGGCTACCACAGCCCTCTCACCGCACCACCACCTGCCCAACTGCCTGCGACGGAGGCGGGTCGAAGCCGTGCCGCCGCTGCTGCCGCTGCTGCCGACGACGGCACACACCACCGCAGCACCAGCCGCTTCGGCGACCGTGGAAGCACCAGCAGTGGTGGCGGGGGCCACCGCACTCTCTCGCCGCCAACGGTGCGAATCGGCGGGGCTGCAGCGATGGCGGGGAATTCGCTGCGTGGCAAACCGGTGGAGGTCGCTGCCGCCGCGCCGTCGCCGCTGCCGCCGTCTGCCTACCTCATCCCACCACCGCAGCCGCAGGATGTGAACAAATTGGTGGTGGTGCTGGACCTCGACGAGACCCTCGTGTACAGTCGCGACATCACCCTCTACGAACGTCCGGGTGTGACGCAGCTGCTCAAGACGCTCAAGGGCAGGTGTGAGCTGATTGTTTGGACTGCCGGGACGCGCGAGTACGCGCTGGATGTCATCCGCATCATCGACACGGTGTGCGCGGTGCAGCACTGCATCTACCGACATCCGATGTGGTGGTCCGGCGACGCCGGCTGCACGAAGGACCTGCGACTTCTTGGCCGACCCATGGACCGTGTAATCCTGGTGGACAACACGCCGAGCGTCTTCAGCGCAAATCCACGCAACTCCATCTTAGTGCCGGACTTCATGGTGCCTCTGCCTCGGCTGTACGACGCACACGAGAAGGTCCTGCCCACCTTGGCCGACATCTTCGACCACGTTTTCCGCCGCTTCGCGCAGCCGTGCCTCGCCGACGTCCTCGCGAGCAAACGCATCACACGTCAGATCGTCTACCTGGAGCGAGGCGGCGCAGTTGAGCTAAACGCGCTGACGGTGAGCAAAGCCATCGAGACGAGCTGGTCATTGTCTACTCGCACATCTCGCGCTCGGTATACAAAGTAGAGCACTGTCATTTGTTTTTTTTCTGTTGTGCTGGTTCACCTTTTCGTGTACATTACTCTTCTCACCTCTGTTTGATTTCGCATTTGCCGTTCTTTCTTTTCTTTTTCCCTCTCATCTGTCATGCCACCATAGCGGTCGCCACTTGACTGCCTCTCTTTCTCTCTTTGTCATCTGTCTGTGTGATAGCGTGTGGTCGTTGTTGCCTGATGTGGTGAAAGCGTGTTGATCTCTCACCCGTTTCCGCATCGCATGATCATAGAAGGGTTGTACGACCTTGATGCGAGATTCACGTGTGTCTTGGTGGTGCTGCATTTTCTGTTTTCTTCTCTCTTTTTGCATCTGCTTCACCGTCTCATTTCTTTCAAGTCTTTCTTTTTTCTTGTTCTGTACCCGTTCACGTGTGCTCTTCACCTTTGTTTTCTCCTACCTATAGTCTTACTTCTTTCTTTCCACCTCTATACGTAATTGCAGGGGTGCTTCTTGAGGTGAATGTGTGGTGGCGCGTGCAAATGCGTGCGAGTTGGCCATCAATCTCGGCTGCTACATAAACGTGCACCGGATGCTGACGACGAGCAAGCACGCACACCCTCTCATTTCTTCCCTTCTTCTCTCGTTTTTACATATATTTTTCTCAAAAAAGTTGAGAGGCCTGTTATGCCGAAAGTTAGGGCAATCCTAAAGCTCCTTCCTTCCTTCCTGCACTTCACCTTTCAGCAATGCACCGCTTCTCAGCCGAGTCGTTTACTTTTTTCATTCCTCACGAATTCATTTTTAGCTTTCCGTTTTTTGAAGAGAACACGTAACACAGAGCATACACAGTTGACTTACTCCTCTTTCCAAACACTCAAAGATCTAAAGACTGTCAATGAGCTTTCAAATCGCAATACACCCTTCCTCGGCGTTGTCACTTTCGAAAGAAAAAAAACACCACAACTGAGTTTCTATGTGTGTGCTGCTGGAGAGGGTCTCCTTCTTCTTTTCCTATTGCGCGTTCGAGTATGGCACGTCTGTGTGTAGGGTGTTCCATCACACACACATACACACGAAGAAAGATCCACTGCGCTGTAAAGCAGCAGTACGAGTTCTTTTTCTGCTTCCCCACGGACTTTGCAGGTGTCGAGTGACTTCGCTTTTGGTCTTGCCGTCCTGCTCTATGGCAGCGAACGAGTAGCTACAACTGAATGGTACGCCCTCTGTCTCCCCGCCTACTATCTTGTCCACTAGAAAGCACATACAACTGCCGTTTTGGGGTTTTTTTTATCCCACACAAGCCAACAACATTCTTCACCTCAGCCCGTTCAGAACCTATACAACAACCTGATCGCGCAGCAGCTCTTCATCAGACATACCTGTCAGCTGCGACTGCCGTGCAGCACTCAGTCGACTCTTTCCTACAGTGACGAAGCCGCTTCCTTGCCTTCTTTCACTCCATCATCACCAGAAGTAGATTGCTCTCTTTTTTTTTTTCCTCTTACCAACAGAAAAAGAAATCTCAGAGTAAAAAAAGACATCCTTGAAGTCAATTTTTGTTGAAAAAAAATAATATACCTCTCCCCAAAACAAGCAACATAATGGCAAACGAAAAGCCCAAAAAGGTCTTCGGCGTGTCGATGCCGTACATGACACACGGCCGGATCGAGGGCTACCTCCGCGTTCCCCTCGCGATGTGTCTGTGGTACCTCTTCTTCCGCGCCGCCGCCGCCCCGTTCTACACGCGCGGTGATGCGCAGCACTGCGGCACGGGGGGCTGCGGCGCCACAGCCGGGTGGGGCTTCTTCACCTACCTGCGGGTCTACCTGTGCGGCAACGGGGTATTCCTCGTCACGCTTTTCCTCGTTGAGAACCTGCGCTGCCTCATCATCCCCGGCCCGATCCGACTCTCGTTGACGGACGACTACGTCAACAGCAACCCACCAAAGGTGGACAAGATGGAGGCGTTCAAGTACGACACCCCCCTCAACACGTACGAGCGCGTGAAGATTGCCTTCTTCGTTGTCACCGGCATCGTCTTTGTTCGCTTCTTCACGGCCATCGCGACCATCTTTCTCGGTCTGTTCAGTGCCAGCATGGCAGGCTACTACGACCGCTACACGCACCCGCTCTGGTTCGGCTTCTGGGTGCGCATGACGAAGCTGCTGGTGATCATCGCACTCTCGGTCCTCGGCATCCACAACATCCAGTTCTACGGCAAGTTCGCTGACCGCAAGGAGTGCAAGTTCCTCGTCTGCAACCACAGCTGCGTGACGGAGCTGATCCTGCTCTACGTGATGGCCGACTTCCCCTCCTTCGTCTCGCGCCGCGAGAATCTGCAGTTTGCCTTCATGGGCAACATCGTCAAGTCGAGCGAGAGCATCCTGGTCGACCGTGACGCCGCCGCCTCTCGGGTGCAGACGCAGCAGGCCATCTTCGAGCGCGCGAAGGACCCGAAGGCGCCGCTGCTCATGATTTTCCCTGAGGGCACAACGTGCAATCAGCAGACCCTCTTCCAATTCAAGAAGGGCGTCTTCGCCCCTGGTGCACCGGTGCAGATGGTGTGCTTCACGTTCCCGTACAAGCACTTCAACGCCGCGTGGACGGGGCGGGAGGTGGGCGGCAACAGCCTGTCCGACATCTTGCTGCGCCTCAGTTGTCAGTTTGTGAACTACGCCGAGGCACGTGCGCTGCCGGTGTACCACCCGACGGAGGCGGAGAAGCAGGACCCGATCGAGTACGCGGCGCACTGCCAGAGGATGATGGCGACGGTGCTGCGCGAGAACGTGAGCGACGCCACGTACAACGACTACAAGGAAGCCAGCAAGCTGTATGCAGAGTCGAAGAAGCGCAAGTAGGCTGATCCGAGAAAAAAAAATGAAGAAACAGATGAGAGGGTCGTATTTCTTTTTGACTGTCGCGTCAAGTGACGTACGCCTTCCGCATTCGTTTCTTTCTCCTCGCCGTCCAAGCCGTCGGGATTGCTTCCGGCTGACGTGCGTTTTTTCGCTCTACGAGGCACAGCGCATCTTTCACGCACACACACCTTCCTTCTTTTTCTTTCTTTCCGTTTCGGTGCGCCCCCGGCTTTGCAGAAAAGAAGCCAACGCTTTTGGCGTCCTTCTGCTCCCTTCTACCGAGCTGCTTACTATACTACGCGGCTGGTCTGAGACACTCACACCTTTCTCAATGTCTTCGTTACCCACCTTTTTATATTTGCTTTTTTTTTCTTTTCTCTTTTATATCCAGTATCCGCTGACTTACTCGAGGGCCCAAACACGCATTGCATGCAAACCACATTGCCCTCTTTTTTTTTCTCTTGTTACTGCGCAAACCTGTTTCTTTCTCTACCTGAAAGCTGCAGGAGGTGATGCCCAATAGACATACCTTGGTCGTTGAGCTCCTTCTCTTTTCCGGATTCCCCACAGCCATTCGAAGGCCTGGAAGGTGTGGAGGAACAAGGACATTTCCAGACGCACACGGTGTAGCAGCGCAGACGAGTCTGTTAATGCTTTGTGCTTCTTTTGTGCTACGATCGTTGCCGTACCTCTTCCTCTCACTCTCTACATCCACGTCGGTTGTGATTTTTTTTTGTTCTTTTTCCTCCAACATTGAGCTTCCTGTTTCTCTTTCTCCTCTTGGGCTTCAATGACAAGTCGACCAATGTCAGTACCTTTTTCGCTTCGTTATCCTTTCTGTCCCTTTCCACGTTGAACCGCACGAATTTCCAGCTGACCTCGACTGTACACTGACATGCTTTGTTTTCCTTTTAGCTTTGTATTGCGTTCTATTGCTCACGATGTGTGTGCATCGCATGCACATTTCCAAAAAAAAAAACAACAACCACCCGGCTTTTTGCTACACATGTTGTGAAGCGTTCTTTCAGTTCTTTCAACAGTGTTTTCGAGTTCCAATGTGAATGTGCGTTGCTAGAGGCACACCGTTCTGTAAGAGTTGTACGTGCCCCCTCGCCCTTGGTGGTATAGAATGAAGGAAAGAGATCAGCCACGCCTTCGCTGTCTTGAAAACTAGCGGATTCTGGAAAATAGCGGGGCTGCCCACTCGCTCGCCGCATGCTCTGCAACTCCCTCAATGCTCAAAGCAACAACAACAAGAAAAAAAACTAAAGCACAAGCAGTTATTGAACGAGTGTCTCTTTTTCTTTCTCCTTCTCTTTCTTCGTGCAGGAGCATCTTATTTATCGTCAGTGAGGAGGGATCGACGGACCTCGGCACGACGTGAAGACTGCACGGCTACATTGCCTCATTGGTCACTGCCCACAGCTTTCTTTACACACACAAACGAAAATAAAAAGGACAACATGCTGATCTCTACCGGCACAGCCTACTCCCCAGCCGACGAGACGGGCGTTGATGCGAGCGTCGTGCGGTCATCACGGCAGCTCTTTCAGGAGCGTATCAACTCGATTCTATCCGCGCCAATGCCACGGTGCCTGCAGTCCGCCTTCCCTCCTGAGAGGTCAGGTCCCTCCTATTCTGTAGGTGACGGCGCAAACACCGCTAACGTAGAGGACCAAACGCACCTGAGAACGTCGTCGACCTCGTCGACGCATCACGGGAGTTACGAAACACACGCACGTCGCACCGCTGCACCTGACGGAAACCACGACAGCTTCTCTGCCGGCCGCTCCGCCGTCGCCAAGGATGCAGAGCCGGTGTACGAGCGGCTGCTGCGCAGCGGGCGGCTACAGCAGGAGCACCGGGAGCAGCTGCGGCAGTCCGCCATCGAGCGCGAGGTGGCGCAGCTCCGTCCGGCACCGCGGGTGCGTGTGGCTGCTCCGCCGCTGCCCGTCGAGCCCCCTCAGCCGACCCGCCGCCTCCCCCCTGCTGGCCAGCGCATCGAGGACCGGCTGCTGCAGCGCGCCAAGGACAAGGCGACACGCGAGCAGCAGGCGGCACAGCTGCGGCAGCTGCGGGCGGACGAAGACCTTGCTGCGGTTGCCACCTTCCGGCCGCACATATCCGCCCAAGCGCAGGCAACGAAGGCGCGCTACGCGGAGCCGCCGGCGGACCGCGCGGCGTGGCGGGCCCGGCGGCTGGCGGAGTTGGCGCAGGCGCGGCAGAGCGCCGAGGCCGCCGAGCTGCAGGAGCTGCAGGACGGCCCTGTCATCAACAAGCGCTCTGCCCAGCTGGCGGCGGAGCGGAGGGCACGCGAGGGGCTGGCAGGCGTGCCGGCTGCCGAGGCGCTCGCCATCACGGAGCACCGCCGGCGTCTGGCGCAGTGGCAGGCGGCGGAGGCGGAGCGGATGGCGCGGGCGGCGGCGTCGCCCGCCATCACGCACCACGCCGCGGCAATGCACCGCGCCGGCGACGTTGGCCAGCGCCTGCACGCGGAGAGCTACGAAGCGGCCCTGCGCCGCCTGCAGCGCGAGGTGACGTGGCGAGAGGCCAACACACCTTTTCAGCCCGAAGTCACCACGTTGGCTGCCGTGACGGCACCGCGTTATCAGCGCGAGGCAGGCGAGGCAAACGCGCCAGCGGAGTCGGGCTCTACGGGCCGCCACCGCCGCACCTCCAGTGCCCGTGGCGTGACATTCCAGCCGACCATCAACGCCGTGAGCGCGGCCATCGCGGCCCGCCTGCCGGAGACGCCGATGCAGCGCCTCTGCCGCCCTGGCGCCGTCCACACCCTCTCTAGCTACGTCGACCCAGCGCACGCCCTCGAATCCTCATCGATGACCACCGCGAGTGCAGCTGACCCCCGCCCTCAGCAGACACCACGCGAGCGGACGCAGGTGCGGCTGGACATGGCCACGCCGCGTGTGCTGCCGACCGAAGCAGCGGCCAAGTCGCTGCCGCTTTCGTCGCCGCCCGTGCGGCCGCCTCCGCCGCTGCCGCGCTCCGTTGCAGCCGCCCTCGACAACTACGAGCGACGGCGAGAGGCCAGGCTGGAGGCGCTGCGCAGCGAGCAGAGCGCGCAAGAGATGCGGGAGTGCACCTTCCAGCCGCAGGTCAACGCGCGGTCGAGTGCGATGGTCGGGGAGGCCGCATGTGACGCACACGACGCAGATGCTGACGGCCCAGCGGAGCGGCGCGGGCCGGCTGCGGTGGCGCAGCGCAACGAAGCGTGGCAGCTGCAGCGAGAGCGCCACCTCGAAACAATGCGGCAGTGGCAGGCGGAACAAACGGCAGCGGCGGAGCGACCGACCGTGGAGATGCCGCGGGATGAACGGGGCACAGGCGCATCGCCGCGCAGCGTCTACGGCGGCGATGGTACGGCGTGGGGCGTGGACGCGTACCTTGCCCGGCAGCAGCTCGCCCGTGCGCAGCGGCGGGAGCGAGAGGGTGGGGCTGGCCGTCGAGGTGAGAGCACTGCGCACGTGTCGCAGCCAGCGGCATCGACACCGGCAACAGGCACGCCTCTGCAGTTCTACCGTCCCGTTGGTGGAGACCCAACGGTACGCAGTCTACGTCCACCGGTGTCGGCATCTCAGGCGTCGCCGTCGGCGCGACTGTGGTCCTCGATGGACGACTAGACAAATCTCCGCCACAGCCAAGGCGGCGGCTGACGCTTTCTGTGTTCTACTACTTCTACTACAGCGTTTACTGTTTGAAGGATCCACCGAAGACAAGAATTGCGTGTTGATGCGCACGAATTCATGTTCAGCGATCTGCTTGGGCTTTCAGCACTAAGAGGGCCATAACAGTTCCTTTTCTCCTCCTCTATTTTTTTTTAGATACACTTAGATTATCCATCACTTCTTTTTCTCCGTTTTAGATCCTTTGCATTTGTTGTTTGTTCTGCTCAACCCACGAAGCTGAAAAAAAAGAAAAGAAAAGAAGAAAGAAAGGATGAGAATTGAGTGGGAAACCGAAAGTTTCTTTGACCACGCAGCTTTTGATGTAGTCACAGCTTCTATGCTGCTTTGTTTTGCCGTGCAACGTGCGTGTGGCGCACTACACAGGCTTTTTAACGGAGTGGAGCACATTGCCCATTTTTACTGTTTCATTTTTTTTCTTTGAACTCTCACCCGCTCTCTTCACTTTTCCATCTTTTTGCACGCTCCCCTTTTTTTTCCCCCGACTCAACAGTCGTGTAGACTAGAATACACGCTACACCAGCACACACACATACATACACAACACATACACAAACTCGCGCTCCTCTCTCGTTTCACTGCTCTCATTGTAGCACACTCCTCTGTCAGCATCCGTGTCCTCTTACTCCTCTAATTTATCCTTTTTCATTACAGTAGATGTCGGCGTATCAGTCCGCCTCACAACGGGCGTCGCAGCAGGCGGCCGCAGAGCTCGCCGTTGACGAGGGCGATGCGCCGTTCCACAACTCCAAGCCCATCCCACGCCTCGCACTCGGCGACGACGACGAGGCCATCCTCGCAGCCGCCGGACCGGTGCGGCCACGCGACCGCAGCGCGATGTCCTTGCAGGCCCCGCCGGCGCTGTCGGCCAACGCGGTGGCGGCGCAGTCGAGCGCGCCAGCCTCGGCGACGGAGCGCGAGGCTTCGTGGCGGGAGGTGCCGTTGAGCAGCTCCCCGCTGTCGAACCACCTGAATCACAGCAAAAACGCCTCCTCCTTTGTAGCGTCCCCGCTGAGCAACACCGACATCAGCAGTGGTGGCGTGCAGCATCGCCACGGCTCCGCCAGCGGGAGCTGGTCTACCAGCCAGCGGCACCTCGAGAAGATGGCGCTGCCGCGCGACGCGCAAGGGGCGGCCGTGGAGCCTCCCCAGCCGAACTACGGGCAGGTGCGCAGCTTTGCGGAGGAGGAGGAGCGTGACCGACGGCGGGCGGAGCTGCGACTGCAGAAGGCGAAGTCGCCCCGCACCCCCCGTTCCACCCTCACCCCCCGCACCGGGGACCACCCGCTGAGTCCGTCCTCCACCACCGTCTCCCACACCTCCCCCACCACGCCGTCGTCGAAGCCGCGGCCGCTCTCGGCGTCGCAGCAGGCACGACTGGAGAAGCTCGCCGCACCGAAGAAGTACGCGAGCCCGACGGAGATGGATGGAGAGGCGGAGCGGTGCGCACATCCGCGCAGCAACGGGAACGGCTCGAGCACCATCTTCGACCGCCTCTACGCCTCCTCCAAGAAGCAAACAAGCCTGCCGCCGCCGGAGGAGGAGTCGCCGTCGTCTGCGCGTTCGCCGCTGTCCCGCCCGCGCTACGGGCCGACGCACACGCCGGTGATGTCGCAGTCCGCCCAGCCGCAGGACTCCGTCTTCCAGCGCCTCGCGCAGCCGAAGAGCAAGCCGCAGTCGCACAAGGACACCAGCGGCGGCTTTGAGGAGTACAACCCATACGGCCCCATCAAAAAGAAGTACTACGGCGGCACGACGGTCATCTCAGCTCCGCCGACGGCTCTCAGTGGCGCCGGCCCGTCCCCAACACCGCAGGCCGCTGCTGCTGCTGGCCGTGGTAACTCGCGCATCCCGAAGGTGACGTGGGACGCAGTAGACCGCACCGCACTGCCCCGTGCGCAGCCGACGGCGTCCGCTGCAGAGGCCTGCGCCTGCGCCGAGTGCGGCCAGGCCGTGCCGCGGCAAAGCGTCGAAGTCGTGTCGGCGCCGACTACCGCGGCCGCGGCCGGGCCGTCCACCGCACAGCCGCTGCCGCCACGCACGCTGCTGCCTGCGCGGCCCGTCGCCGCCACCACCGCCACGGACGTCGCGGTGCAGGTGAGTGCGCCGACGGTGGTGCAGTCGGCCCCGGCGAAGCCCAGCGGCACGAAGCCGCCCATCGTCGTCCGCACCCGCCGCTACGTCCCGCCAACGGAGGAGGAGCTGGCGGCGGAAGAGGCCAAGAAGGCGACAGCGGCCGCGGCAGCCGCGGAGCCGTCGGTGCCGGCCCCGCAGCCGGTGGAAGCAACGCGGCGGCGCAGCGCACACGTGTC
The DNA here is from genome assembly GCA_000482105.1 of Crithidia acanthocephali. Classification (NCBI taxonomy): domain Eukaryota; phylum Euglenozoa; class Kinetoplastea; order Trypanosomatida; family Trypanosomatidae; genus Crithidia; species Crithidia acanthocephali. The sequence continues at coordinate 9,085 of AUXI01000394.1, read as the reverse complement.
GGTGCAGCGCGAGTCCACGGCGCCGGAGAGCCCGACGTCACCGGCGTCCGCTCCTGCTGCAGCCGCCAATGCAGCCGCTACGTCAACGTCGTCTCCCCCGCTGGCGCCAGCACCCGTCGAGGCAGCCGCGACGAGACAGCCGGTCGTGGTGGCACGCCGCGGCGCTCCGGCCAACGGCGGCGCCTCCATCAAGAACCGCACCCCTCCGCCACCTCCCGCTGCCCCACCAGCGCCTGCAGCCGCCCCTGTTGCGGTGATGACGGCTGTCAAGCCGGCTCCGGTCGCGGCTGTTGAGCCCGCCGTGCGCGCCGTCGTGCAGGCGGCACGGCGTCCGTCATCGTCCGCCTCCGCCCACCGCGCCTCCGCAGAGCCCCACCGAGGGGAGAACCACAACACCACCGCCGCTGCTGCTGCTGTGCGGGTGGTCGAGGAGACGGCTTCTGCTCCAGTGGTGGTGGAGGTGGAAGCCCCTGCTGCGCCGGTGCACGCAGCCGATGCCACTCGGCGCGTCTCCGCGACGGCCACGAAAGCGCCGAGTCCCCCTTCGACGCCGACGCACGGTGTGGTGCAGGCAGTACGGCGGACACCGCGTGGGCCCTCGCCGCCCGCACCGGCCGCTGCCCCGACGGCCTCGACCGCCACCCTGACGCCTGCCGTGCCCATCTCGGCCGGTGGTGCCGCTGCCACCTCCGTCTCGTCGTCGTCAGCGTCGTCTTCGCGGTCGCCAGTGGAGGTGCATGCGGCGGGTGCCGGCATCCAGGGTGGCGAGGCGGAGCAGACCAACGAGAGTGACGAGGGCAACAAAGGTATCAGCAGCAGTGCCAGCGGCAACAAAGGCGGCGATGCGGAGGAGGACGAGGAGCAGCTGTGGCGTGTAGCGCCGCCAATGGCCAAATCGAATCCCTTGTCTCCCAAGGCGCGAGCGGGGGAGTCGGTGTACGACCGCCTTGCCCCGCCACCGCTCCCGGTGGACAAACTGAAGACGCACCGGCATACGCACAAGAAGAAGTGCGTTCGCCCACCGAAGCCGGAGATCCTCAAGGATGAGGACTTCGCGTGTCAGCTGGAGGACTTCTCGCCGGAGCCGCGTCGACCGGTGGTACTGAAGAAGAAGCCGAAGACCACCCGGAAGAAGGCCGGGGCAGCGACGAAAAAGCACTAGCTCCTCGTGAGTTCGCAGGGAGGCACGTTTGTTGCCGTCATGGCATGATAGATTGTGCCGTAGACGTATTTGCTGGTGGCAACTCTCATTGTTCTTTTTTTATTACTGTTTTGATACGGTGTGTTCTTGCACCGTTTGTATCGTAGACTCCTACAGTTCCTTTCCTATTTGTCCATTTTACACAGTGCCTTTTTCCTTTCCTCCTAAAACACACCCACACACAACGCTGTTTACGAGGTAGGAATGCAAGCGCCTTCTTTTTTCCCTTTTTCTCTTTGATCGTTGAAGTCACGGTAGGTTTCCTTCTCAGGACTTTTTTTTTCGCAGTTGCTGCTTGTGGAGCACTTGCCAAGGCAGTATCCTGATTACGTGGACGAAGTGGCTAGCGGCGATGCCAAATGGTCTGCAAGGTTGTCCTGCGGGGGTTGTGTTCTTGTGTGCGTACAGCTGTACCTATATTTGTTTCTCCCTTCTGACACTGTTTGCGTGTTTTCGTTTTCCTTTACGTTTAGAATTCTCGTTCTCTCATTTGTTCTCTACATCCGTTTCTTGTTTTCGAGGTTAAGTGCCGAATGCGCATACTCTTTTTATTTTTTTTCTGTCCCTTTCCCTTGTCGTCGAGGTTGCTGACAACTGTACCAAACAGCTAGAGTTGAATCTACAAAACAGCAACGAATTGCAAATGCAGCAGAGTTGTCTTTTCTTTGGCGGGCCGACTTGGAAAGAGGTGCATTGATGCTTTTACCATGACGAAGCAGCATCCCTGCGTGATCCCAGTGCTGCCGTTGGTGTCCCGCCTCCATAGCAGATTCACAGCTGCTGGGGTGGGTGAAGACAGGCCTTGACCACCACGCAAGATGCTAGCATCGGATTGCCCGCTCAGGCCTCTCACGCGTCTGCAGCTCCGTTTGCATTATTCATCAGCTTCTTTTCTGTCCTCTGCCTCTTGCCTCCTTCAACGCAACTGCTCTGCGCCGTGACCTTCAACGTCATCCTTCACATCAACGGGTGTTCTTCTTCACAAACAAATACACGCACACAAACATAGAAAAGTCCGGTTGGCGGTTTAACTACCTCGATTTCGTACTCACTTGCAAGATCGTTGCGTTGTTTTTTGATTCATCAAGCGTATACACACAAAACCAGTGTGTGTGCTGTTCTTGTTGTTTTCCTCTTTTGCCCTTTCTTCTTCCTTCTCTGCTTTCTCTTTGCCTTCTTTTGTTTCAGTTGTCGATTGTAAACAAAGGAACACATACACACTGCTCTAGCGTATAAATAGGTTTCCTGCCGTGGAGAGTTCATTGCCGTCACGAGTGTGTGTGCGTCTGTCTTTCTCCCTTGACCTCATCCACCGCGCTCGACACCTGTGCCGCAGTTCTCTCCTGCTGTTTTCTTTTTTATTTTATTTCACCGACACTTACACCTAAGCTCAACGTCCGCATGGGTGGCGGCGCCTCAAAAAGCACGGCAGAGCCCGCCTCTGCCGCGGGACCCTCGACACACAAGTCAGCCCCCACCGCGAGCCGCGCTGCTCCAGTCAAAATGCCGGAGTACCCGTCCAGCGGCGACAACAACGACGACAACGCCTACGCGGACCAGCAGACGGCTGCTGGTGCTGCGGCGGCGCACCCCGCCCCAACCCATCACGCGCACGTCGCGGCAGCCCAAAGCAGCACGACGGCGACGCATGCTAGCACTACTGCGACTGCCGCACCACCTCCGTCTACGCCGGCGGAAGGACCCAAGCTGCTAGGGAAGGAGAAGTACGTGAAGGAGTACGGCGCGCTCGCGATGGACGACCGCGTGAAGGCGACCTCCAACGGCACCCTTTTCCTCTTCTGCGAGGCGGTGACAGAGAACACCGTCTTCTCGTACCGCGAGCACCGCACCGGATCCGTCTTCGCCCACGTCTTCACGGACGCCGAGCTCGGGGAGGCGAAGCAGGCGGCCAAGGTGGGCTTCTCCTGGGCCCCGTTCTTCAAGTCCATCGCCACCGCGATGATCAAATCGAAGGCGAACGTCACCACCGTCACCCCGACCCGCAAGGATGTCGCCTTCACCATCTTCAACAGCAAGGACCCGTCCCGCACCTTCCCGTTTAGCGTGACCATGGAGCTCGTCTCGGATGGTGCAGCACCGAAGGCAAAGGCGGTCTTCGACTTCGCCATGTACCCCCTGACACGGGCGATGCAGTACAACCGCGCGCGGCCCGCCTCTAGCGAGCGCGACGGCTGTGCGGCGAAGGTAGAGTGCGAGTCAACGGTGGTGGCGGCCGCCGTCAAGGCGCACACCGCGCACGTGGAGAAGCTGCTGCCGACGGTGCGACCACTGCGGGAGGAGTCAGCGTTGCAGTCGCAGAATGCGATGGTGGAGGGGCGTGAGGTGCGCAACCTGGAGCGGCGTCTGAAGGCACGCGAGGAGCACATTATCGTGAAGCACCCGCTGGACCAACTGTACGAGGAGGGCGGTGCGCAGCCTTTCCAACACACGATGTGGTCGCCGGAGCACCTGCCGCAGGAGGAGGAGCCGGATGAGGTGTTGTCGGCCTGCATCCGCGCTGCATTCCCACTTGGGCCGGACATGAAGCTGAGCGAGATATCGCGGGTGTTGCAGCGGCCCGAGATCCAGCGGCAGATGGAGGCGAGCGGGAACCAGAAGGTGATTTTAGAGGCGTTCGAGATCTTCAAGGGCATCGACCGCTGGGACTACGACACCATCCAGCTGGAGATCATCACGGACGGCAACGCGCTCTTCTACACGTCGTACCTCCTGCTGTACAAGCTGGACCTCGTCCGCTACTTTAACCTCGACGACGCGGTGCTGCGGCGCTTCCTGGTCGGTGTGCAGAGCGCCTACCACCCGAACCCGTACCACAACGCGATGCACGGCGCCGATGTGACGCAGATCAACTACTACATCATGATGGTCGCCGGCCTCGCCTCGAAGTGCCACCTGAGCAAGGAGGAGATTTTTGCCGGCATCATCGCCGGCGCAGTGCACGACTTCGACCACCCGGGGCTCAACAACAACTTCCACTCCCGCACCGGCGCCTACCTCGCCACGCTGTACAACGACCGCTCCATCCTGGAGAACCACCACCTCGCCTGCACCTTCGAGCTGCTGCGCAACCCACACTACAACATCCTCGCCACCCTGTCCGACGAGCAGCGACTGATGGTGCGCGAGACGATCATCGAAATGGTGCTGGCCACCGACATGGGCAACCATGCCAGGATTTTCAAGAACTTCCAGGTGCGCATGTCGGAGACAAGCGACTGGTTTTCGAAGAAGGACGACGTGCGGTTGGCCCTCTCGATGTCGATCAAGATGGCAGATATCTCGAACTGTGCCCGTCCCAACCACATCTACGCCGAGTGGGCAAAAAACATCTCACGGGAGTTCTACTTGCAAGGCGACGCGGAGCGCAAGCTGCAGCTGTCGGTGTCGCCGTTCATGGACCGCACGAAGGAGACGGAGGAGTTTCCGAAAGGGCAGATTTCATTCATGATGTACATTGTGCAGCCCATGGTGGAGGCGATCGCAGCCCTGCTGCCGTCGATGAACTTCGCCGTGGGGCTCTGCGCCGACAACAAGGAGTACTGGAGGCGGATCACCGAAGGGGGACAGTAGCGAAAGGAGGATCACTGTAGATTCACCAGTTGAAGAGTGAAACACAGTGCTGTAGTTTCGCCTTTTTTCGCATCAACGACAACGTTCCGTCACCGGCGGAGGACTGCCTAGCTGCTTCGTCAAGTCGTTTTATTCGTATTCATATTCTTCTTTTTCCTTTGTCTTCCCCTTATGTTCTGTTGGCTGCAACATGCAAGGCTCCAGTCTCGCGATAGGGATGGAGAACAGAAATAAGGAAAGCAGCACGTGTGGACAAGCACTCGTGCTGGAGATGTACTATTAGCATTCATTTAACTCTCTCTTTTTCACTTTATCCCTCTTTGAACACAGTTTTTTTTCTTTTTTTTTGTAGTTGAACGGCGATCGCTGAGAATGTATGGAACTCATGTAGCAGATAATCCCCTCCTTGATTTTACTATGCTTTGGCACACACTGGCTTCCAAGTTGCTGCACGTTGTATTCACTTTTTGGAAAGCGTTACAAGTGTTGCAAACGAACAAGGCACCTCGAGGTGGATCTTTTTCCTATTTCTTTTTGTTTACTTCTACCTTTCTCCTTGGTTGGTGCAAGCGCACCTTTGCTACTTCTCTTTTCTTTTTTTCCTATTTTCGAACGTTTTATGTGAAGCGTCTGCAGAGCAGCAAGACTGATGAAAGCGGAGCTTCACCTGTCAACACATGTTTTGTTTTTATAGTCATTAGGATTACCTTTTCTTCTCTTCCGATGTTGTCGTTTGTTAAACCTGTACAGTAAGCTCTAGCTGCAAAAAAACAAAACAAAACAAAAAACACTTGACCTTTTTTTCACGCACACTTTCTGGCTTGTTACACTGTGTGCCTAGTTGTTTTTGTGTATATATATGATCCTTTTTTTTTGCCAGATTCTATTTTCCTATTGTCCATTTCTCCCTCTCTTTTTTTTCAAAGCCACCTTTTTCTTTTTTCTCGGTCTGTAATCTATTAACACTTAAAAAGTGCTTCCCGACAGTTTTCGCAGATGCGTTCTCCCCGTTTCACAGAGCTGGCCATAAAAAAAAGAGAAGTGCAAGTTAGTCAGGGAAGCATCACTGATGGTGGACTTAATATTTCTTTTTCTTTGTTTCACCATTCAGGTTTTTTTTTCTTTACATTGCTTTTTTGACTTTGCAGGATTGTGGCAGCTCTGAAATGCAAAAAAACTGCTCACCTTCGCTGTTTCTGAAACAAAGGGAAAAATGGGACAAGGCCGCCTCTATTGTGCTTCTTCGTTCCGGTTTTGTTAGACGCACTTCGGGACGTGGTGCTGCCAACCAGACACGCCCGTGAAGCTCTTTCGTTTTCGTCTTTTCGTTTTTTTTTCTCTCTCTTCGTGTGGTCTCAAAAAAGGATAGAATAGTGTCCAGCTCGAGACGATATTCAGTGTCTCGCTTCCGTTTAGTCTCTCTTGTCTGGACCATTTTTCCCTTTCTGTTGCCGTTGCTTTCTCCCTTCGCTTCGTGTACGAGTGCTGCATGTTGCGCATGGCTTTATTCGCGCAATACGTCTTCGCTTTTTCCTTCATCAGGAGCACTAATATCCATGTGTATTTGTCTGCTCAAGGCACCTTCTTTCTTTTTTTTTCTCTCACCTTTTTGGTGCACTTTTCACCTCTTTGTTCCAACTCCTGTCCGATTCTTTTATTCGAGGTTGCATTGTGCTATCTGACCATTTGTTCGCTCTCACAACTGTAAATTTCTTTTTCCAAGACACAACGTCTGTTTCACGTCGTTGGACGCGATCTATTTTTGTTTACCTTACTCAAACACACGCTTATGCGACCCAAAAACACCGGTAGCGGCGAGATATCATTCCCTTACAAACAACAACAAAACAATAGTATACAGTAGATGATCGCATGAGACTGCCCGCGGCTCCGCTTCGATGTTTGGAGCGCCTGGCACTACAGCGCTGTAGCGTTGCGATAGGTGTGTGTGTGTGTGTGTGTGTGCTCGACAGAGTCAGTGTGGCACCTTCGCAAGGTTTGCCTCTCGGGGAAATCAATTGACTTCTGCTTTTCCACACATGCACGCACACGAACACTGTGTTGCACTTGCCACATGCTGGCATGCCAACAGTGGAAGCGATGGGGGACACAAATGTCACAAGCATGTTAGATCTCGACCAATCACTCCCTACGGCGACTTCATCCTTTCCCTCTCACCTTGCATCACTTGTCTTTTCGCACCTGCCGTGTAGATTTCTACACCACAAAACGCCGCTTTCACCTTCTTCTTTTTTTTTTCCACCCACACGTAAGCTGCAGATTGTTTTTCCTTCACCGGTGCTGTTTTGAACCGTACGGTCTCAACGCCATTCAGTCCAAACGTCAAGCGTGCAAAACAGTCACACACACACTCTTTCAGCGAGTATCTTGGCTTGTTGTCGCTGTTAAGTTGTAAAAGCAACGGCTGCACTTCTTTCAAGAGGAACAGCACCTGTACCAGCACCTTTTTCTCTTTTATCATCCATGCCACGGCGCAACGACAACAGCGATAGCGACGACACTGACAACCACCGCCGGGATCGTGACGCCTTTCCATTTACGTTCCCCTTCTTCGCCAGGACGTGCCCGTCGCACAGGTTTAACTCTTTTTTCTCGTCCCGCTCCCGTGGTGAGTGGATCCCGGCCGTCGACATCTCCGAGCAAGACGACAGCTACACCCTCATCTCCGACCTACCAGAGATGTCGAAGGAGGATGTGCGCGTGTACACGGAGAGCTCGACCGCCATCTGCATCTCTGGCGTGCGGCGCCACCTCGAGACGCAGAGCGACCGTCCGCTGATCGTGGCGGAGCGTGGCGTGGGCCGCTTTGAGCGGTGCTTCGACCTGCCGTCGAAGCTGGATGAGGCCAACGTGAAAGCAAGTTTTAAGGACTCGCAGCTCGTGGTGAAGATCCCGAAGCTGAGTGCCAGCAAGAACACGTCGTCGAGTTCCATCAAAATCGAGTAGCAGCGCTAAAAAAAAGCTGGCAGTTGTGTGCGCGCGGCAACATCAGCGATATTTTCTTTCAAACACTCTTACCTATTCTATTTTTCATTATAGGCTTATCACACAATTACTTTTCCTCTCTACACTGGTCCAAAAAAAGAAAGAAAGAAGAGCATGGAGCATTCAAGAATCATCGGCTTCAAAACGGGAGCACGTGTGCGCTTCTACGTGGGAGTTGATGCTGTGTGTAAAGAATATTGTGCGGGCCTTCTCGGAGATCAGCCCAAGACAGTTTCTTTACCCACGCGCTTTAATTCCAGGCGTCGAAACGGCCCCTCACGCATCTACTTGCGAAGCTAGTTGTCAGTGAGTGGTGTCATGCACATTCTATGTCCCCCCCCTCTCCTGGGTTCTGTCAGTGATCTTGAACGCTTCCGACAGCACCTTTTCTGTTCTTGGGTTTTATTAGGCTTCCAGATTTCAATTTAGACAAGAGAAAGAGTTTTCTTTTTGTTCTTCTTCCCTGTCGAACAGATGACGACGGGAGTTGAGCAATCCCAAGCGCAGGATGACGCCGACCTCACAGCAGAAATTACAGAAAGCGAGCTTTAGTGGGTTGCTGGCTGACGTGTGATGTTGCTGCACAATACTTGAGGCTTCTTTCTGTTTAACTGGCGTGATATTCGGTGGGAGACACGAATGAACAATACCAAACAATGAGAAGTAACCTGTCGATGTCCAAAAAAAAAAAAACACGCAAAGCATACCTTGCACGATGTCGTACAAGTAGCTAGCGTTTCAGCAATCGTCCCCTTCCCGCGTTCCTCCTTTCTCCTTCCTTACCTGCATTTCCACTTACCTGTTTCCTCTATACTCCCTCTCTCTCTTCCTTTCACATTCCTTCACGTGTTTATACTTTGGTCTTTGCACAGGTGTTTACTAGCAAAGATGCCGAAGGGAAACAACGCGATCCCCCACGTTCACCAGAAGAAGCACTGGAACCCATGCTCTTCGCAGAAGGGTAACGTGAAGGTGTTCCTGAACCAGCCGGCTCAGAAGCACCGCCGTCGCCGTCTGCGCCTGGTGAAGGCCAAGAAGGTGTTCCCGCGTCCGCTGAAGGCGCTGCGTCCTCAGGTGAACTGCCCGACGGTGCGCCACAACATGCAGAAGCGCCTGGGCCGCGGGTTCTCGCCCGCCGAGCTGAAGGCCGCTGGCCTGAACCCCCAGTACGCCGCCACCATCGGCATCCGCGTGGACAGCCGCCGGAAGAACAAGTCCGAGGAGGGCATGAACGTGAACGTGCAGCGCCTGAAGACCTACCTGAGCAAGCTTGTGCTGTTCCCGGTG
>AUXI01000393.1:0-21531 GCA_000482105.1 Crithidia acanthocephali | reverse complement strand
CCAATGGAGGCGCGCGGAGAACTCGTGTCGTCGTGGCTCCTCTCCGTTAAATCGAAAAGGTGGGTGACGACGGGAACGAAAGAAATCAGGGAATCTACTTACCGCAATGAACAAACGAGAAATGAAGAAGGAAAGCATGAAACAGAAAAAAAACTCACGTTCGCCGCTTTTGAGATGGGCAGATACTTTTAATCAGGCTGTCTTCTGCATCTAGCAGGTGAACCTGTGAGCCGATGGAACAGAGAGGTTGAGTCTTAGAACGGACAACAACTCTGAAGTTCATCGAGAGAAGTGAAATCGAAGTGTGGAGCATCGCTGGTAGCTAAATGCTTCGCCATCCGACCATTTTTACGGCACTGGCTTTGAGGTGGTGTGTTTGAAGCACTTCATCGTCACCGCTTGATGTGTGCGCAACAGAAGTGAGGTTGCGGTGTATCTCCGCCTGGTCTTTTACTGGTGCTCGCTCTTCTTCTTATCCTTTTCCTCTCATGTTTCCTTGGTTCTTGAACGGCTACGTTGTTCGTCAAAAACACAGTGGTGTCCATCTCACCTTTTTTTTTTGGAAACCTCTTTCTGTGTGTTTCTCTCTCTATCTCTATCTCGTAGAGTATCGGTTTAAGTAGTTTTTTTAACTCTCTCTCAGATCACTTCACAGCAAGCAGCTGAAAGAGTAGAATGTCGTCAGCGGTGGTTGTGTCGGCGTCGTACGACAAGCAGATCCGCTTGTGGGATGCCGCATCGGGGCGTACGGTGAAGAGCTTCGCCTTCCAGGAGTCGCAGATCAACAGCCTCTTCCTGCTGCCCGACTCCGGCTACCTGGCCGTCGCCGGCTTTGGTGTGTTGCGGCTGTACGACTTGGCCGCCTACATGCACAGCGGAGCTGCGGCTGGTGGAGCGCAGGGTGGCGCCAACAACGCGAACCAAGCGCCGCCCATCTACTCGTCCTTTGAGAGTCAGAGTTCCATGAACTTCACCAGCCTCGCCGCCGTCCCTCTGCTCCGCACGCCGAACGACGACCAGAGCAGCACCCTCTCCAACTCCTCGCGCCAGCTGACGGACTCGGCCTCCTCGATGCTGAATGACCAGCTGCTGGGCACCGTCGTCATTTCAGAACTCGGAGGCCTGCTGGGCCACGGCTTCAAGGACGTCGCGTCGCTGCTCATCGCGACGAGCGAGGACGGCCACATCCGCTTCTTCGACTCGAACTCGCCGAACGCGCTGCGCATCTTGAAGGACATCGCCACGGGGGCCGCCATCACCTGTAGCACCGTCTCCCCAGACCGCAAGTACCTCCTGACGGGCAACCAGATGGGTCAAGTCTCGATGTGGCACCTTCCCTCCATTGTGGCGAGTGTGGCGATGGAGATGAAGGCGAACAGCAACAAGGGCAACGCCAACCGCAGCAACCCAACCCCGCCGGCGGACGCGGAGGTAGAGAAGGACCCGGTGAAGCTGGCTGCCCTCGAGAAGGAGAAGCAGGCGGAGAAGGATCAGCAGGAGGTGCTGAAAGCGTTTGGTCGCTATGCGCTGCAGGAGATCAACTTCACCAACGACTACAGCGCTATCCGCAGCATCGCGATTGAGCCGATGGGGCGGTGGGCTGCCGTCGCGACGAACGCCGGTAAAGTCCATTTCATTCGCCTTGCCCGCGACAAGTCCGTTGGCGGCAGCAAAGTCGGCACGACGTCGGGTGGCCAAGCGCCGGTGCGGCCGGCAGGTCTGCTCACCCCACGCGATGCCCAGCAGCAGCAGCAGCAGCGGCCGCCGACGAGCGCCGGCGGCACTCCGCAGCTGTCCCCGCAGAAGAGCACGGGTAACTCCGTGGTGGACAGCATGTCCGGCGGCATGTCCTCCCGCCTCGCGCTGACTGGCAAGGCGGGGTCGTACACGGATGGCGGCAGCGGGGGTGGGGGGCCGGTGTCGAACAGCTACCACGGCCCACGCGAGACCATCTACCGCTCGGCCCTCGTGGTGAGTGAGCTGAGCAACAACGTGCGCCGCGCCTCTGGCGTGAGTGAGGATGGCGTGGGCGGTGAGGTGAACCTGAACGCCACGCGCCAGAGCGGGGCGACGGTTCACAACAGCATCGGTGCGGTGCTGCTGGACCACCTGGAGCAGCAGCAGAACTCACTGAACAGCCGCAGCAACCAGACGACGCCGCGGCAGGCGCTCGCAAATGCGGGGCTGGCGGCGCAGCTGGCCCAGCAGTCCGCCGCCGTGAAGCTCGCCGAGGAGCTGGAGATGGAGGTGTTTGACACCATCCAAGCACACTACAAGTACATTTTGCGCGTCCTCATCTCGCCGAACGCAGAGCTGCTCATGACGTGCAGCGCCGACTACTCCGTCGGCCGCTTCCTCGTGCCGGCGGCGCTGCGGCCCAACGCATCGCAGTCCGCGTCCATCAATGCAGTGCCGGAGAAGAAAGCGGATGCCGCCGAGGCGGGCTCGGCCACGCGCAAAAGCGGCGGTGGTGGCGCTGCTGCTGGTGCTGCTGCTGCGGGTGCTCCACGTGGCAGCGGTGGCAGTGGCGTGAACGAAGCCGGGGAGGAGGAGGAGACGGTACGCAACGAAACTTTCAGTCCGTCCTTCGCCTCCACGCAGGTGCCACTGACGGGCACGCCGGGCGAGCCTGCGGTGGACGCGACGTCGCAGCAGCAGCAACAACAGCAGCAGACCGCCTCCCCTCCAGCAGCGGAGGATGCCACCGCCGCCGCCGCTGCTGCTGCCAGCGGAAAGAAGTCGAAGGTGACGGGGGCGGACTCGAACTCCGCCAACTCCCTCCGCCAGTCTTTCGATAGTCCAGCGAGCCGCGCCGCGGATGAGGCAAGCGTAGAGCCGCCGATGGAGTTTAAGCCCCTCAAGCCACTCACGGGCCACCACCGGTGGGTGTGGGACGGCGTCTTCAGCGACTGCAGCAACTTCCTCTTCACCGCGAGCAGTGACAACACGGTGCGGATGTGGAATGGGCTGACGACGGACCGGCCGCAGTCGGTGGGCTTTGTGGGTCACACGAAGCCGGTGGTGGCAGTGCTGCTGTGCTACGACCGCCGCCGCCTCAGCACGGGATCACCGTCGAGTTCGTAGGCATGGACAGCCTGTCAAGTTGTTGATGTTGTTGTTTCTTACTTGTTATTGGTGAACGTGTCGCGTGATAGTTCTGGCGGCGCGGTAGCGCTAGTTTTTGTTGGCAGATGTGATGGTCTCGCGGCAATCGCTCACGTTTTGTTTCTTCGTTTTTTTTTTGTTGTTGTTGTGGTTGTTTGTTTGTCTGTTTGCTTCCATTGTTTCGCTTTTGAAAACGCTTTCTTATTGCTGTAGTGTGCGTAGTGTGTGTGTGTGTGTGTGTGTGGGTGACTCCATTATGGGAGTCCACACTTTTTCGATTTTCCTTTTCTTTTTTTTCCTTTCCAAAGTTGTGCACTCTCTCTAGCTGGGAGCAAAATGTTTCGTCGATGTTTCGTATGATGCGAAAGCATTTTTTTTTTCCTTTTTCAATGATGAATCGTGGACAAAACCGCGAAGTGCTTACCGTTGCCTTTCCCTTTTTTGTCTAGTCTTGTGATGAGGGTTCGCCTTGGCGCGCCATGGATGAGTTTCGTAGGTTGTGCTCATACAATGCGATTCGCTTCCTTCTTTTTTTTTTATCTTTCTTTTTCTCTGTTTTGTAGTTGTTTTTGGTCTCAGCTAGACGTAGCTGCTATTGCCTGTTTTGGTCTTCTTTTTTTCCTCTCTCTGTTCTGTTCATTCTTTTTTTTTTTTAACCGCCAACTCAGTGGTGCTCGCGTTGAGAGTCACTCATAACACACGTGTACTTGTCTCAAACACCACCCCCCAACAACAACAGCAAACGAGAAACGGAGTATCGTGTTCCACGCTGCTGAAAATGTGTGTGTACTTTTATGTGCGAGGTGCACGCGGTACTTTGTTCCCTGCCGTGCGGATGTGGGCGTGTCTTTGCGACACGCACGGAGCTGCTCTCGTAAGATCTTTTTTTTTTTTCGAGACTCCTCACCCTCGGGCACATGCGAGTAGAGCAAACCGCGGCGTAGGATAAGACCACCGTGCGCAGTCTGCTTCGCTGTCCTTTGCAGAGTGGCGGTGCTCACGCCGTCGCGCCGACATCGAGCAACAACACCTGGTCTACCAGTGTATTCGGAAGTGGTGGCTTGTCTTGTTTCTGCAAAGTAGCTCTCATCTCTCTTCCTGTGATTCTCCCTTTCTTCTTCTCTCTCAGCTTCGAAGTCAAGCGAGCCGTTTAAACATATAGATACATTGACAGCTCCGAAAGCAGCGGTCCGTCGGTCGTCAGTATTGCTCTGCCACACCGTGATTCCTTCACGATGCTGCTTCGCCGACGCATCGCCCTGAGTGGCTCAGGGACGTCTCTGAGTGTGCTGTGTGCTGCGGTGCGTCACAGCAGCGCCAGCAACAACAACAACAACAACAACGACAAGTGCAACGACAGCAAGGATTCCACCAACGCCACAGCAGCTGACCGCACCGCGGCAGCAGCTGCCTTCAAAGGCTGGAAGCGCTTCGACTCGGCTGGGGACAGCAGTGCTGCCGTCAGCAGCCATGAAGCCGTGCCACCACTCAACACCTCCTCCACACCGGCGCACACCTCCGTTCACAGCGTCGTGGACCAGAAACGCGCCAAGGACGAGACCCGCCGGCGCGCCGCCTCCGCGCGGCTGGCAGACATGTTTGTAGAGAGTGGTCGTCACACGCAGTGGATGCAGGAACAGCACGCGGCGTCAGCTCAAGCACCGCACTATCAGGAGAGCCTTTCCTCCGTGCGACGGGTAGTGGCACAGGAACGGCCCGGGCAGACCCAAGGGAGCAATGCTGAACAGGACGGTTTTGGCAGGCACGACGCAGAAGCCCTCGTTGAAGATCACGCACCAGCAGTCCAGGCAGCCATGGCACGTGGCAGCAGCAGCAGCGCGGTGGCCAGTAGGTCTGGCGGCATCCGCAGCTACGCCTATGACGAAGACGAGGAGACGCTTTCTGCGGCCACTACCACCACCGCCATCGCCCACGCCACGCCCACCGACCTTCTCGAACAGGAGCTGCTCGATGACAACTATCTTTACTACCCACCCACTGCCGCCCTCCACGTCAGCGACCCAACAGAGGGTGGCGTTGGAAGTGCTGCGACCGGAGAACCGCAGGTCGACTCGTCCAGGGAGCGTTATGTGCCCGGGCAGCAGATCATTCCACCTGGCTTCACACGGTACCGCGTGGATGTGCAGTATCAGGGCAGTGACTTTGACGGGTGGTTCAAGTCCGTCCAGCGCACCCGCCGCAGCCTCTCAGCGAATGGGGGAGACCACGGCGGGGTGGTGGAGGGCGGCTCGCGGCACTACGCGCGGACGGTGCTGGAGGAGGCGCTGGCGGTGGCGCTGGATGTTGCCGCCGTCAGCGTCGTGGCGGCGGCCATCCCCGAGACCGGCGTCTCGGTGCGCCGCTTGACCTGTCACGTTGACATCCCCTCCGAGGTCGAGCTGCAGCCCCGCACGATCCTGCAGCGCGCGACGCTGTGGCTGCACCAGCGGCGTCAGCCCCTCGCCCTCCTCAGCTGCTACCCGTGCCGAAACCAGGATTTCCACGCACGGCACAGCGGCGTGCGGCGGGTGTACTGCTACCGCATCTTAAACCGCATTGCCCCGCCGCTCTTCGACGCCGGGCTGCAGTGGCACGTCGACCGCTATCTCGACGTCGCACGCATGCAGCGCATGGCCCGGGTGATGGAGGGGACGCACGACTACGGCTACTTTGCGGATCCGAAAATGGCGAACGCGCTGCGCCGCGCCGCCGCGCACGGTGGCGGCGGCCCTGTCGTGTCGTCCGCCTACAGCCCGGAACATGAGCCGCTGCTAAGCCACGGGCTGCAAGCTGGCCAGGCGCCTGCGGCGCCGAAGGTGTCAATTGACCGTGGCCTCTCGCAGCTCGATCGCGCTGCAGCTCTGCCGACCTTCAACGAGTACGGCCAGCGCGTCGTCACCTACCAGGCCAAGCCACACGAGTACCACAAGGCGCGCACCAACCTGCCGACGGTGCGCACGATTGACAAGATTGACGTCGTACGACAGGAAGACGAGGTGCTGATCTGGTTTGTGGGGCAGTCGTTCTTGCGGCATCAGATCCGCAACATGGTGAGCGTGCTGAAGGCCGGTGGTCACGGCTTGTGGGATGATCAGGAGTTGCAGCACGCCTTTCAGAGCGGGTTTGAGGTGTCGCGGAAGAAGTTTGCGCGCGAGCGGCTGCCCCCCGCCCCGGTGCACGGACTCACCCTGTGGGACGTGGAGTACCCAGCGCAGCACATGTCCGACTTCGTGTCCTACGTCGACGCCGGACCGTACGAGCCGCACCACGTCTCGTCACAGCATTAGTAAAGTGGCAGGACAGCTGCGTTTGTGTGTGGAGAAGGAGAACTTTGCAACGAGAGTAGTTGGTGTTTCACAGATCATTACTGACTAAGAACGTAACCTATTGATACTAAAAAAGAGAAATTAAAAAAGAGTCTAACATGAAGTGATGCAGACGAGGTGGATTGAGAAAGACATTCTACTCTCCCTCTCGGTGAACTATGCAGCATGCGACCGAGAGGCAAACACACAGGTCGCCATGTTTGTCCACGATCTGTTGAGGTGACAGTGCCTTCGTCAGCTTGTAAACGACTACATTGACAAAAAAAAAAAAATCACCTGCTGGTGTTGTCGCGTGGAAAGAAAAAAGCTCATTACGCTGCTTTTACTCTCACTTTTTTCTTACCGTCCCGCCTCACAACGTCCCATTCACCCTCATGTCTCTCCATGTAAACGCTTCACTTGCTACCTCGAAGCGCAGAGCACATTGCCATTTTACTCTTTTCCTCATTGTATTTTTATCCAAACCACCATTTTCCTTGAGCCTTGCGGCAGATCGTATCCCCACACACAGCGTAACATCTGTCTTTCTCTCTCTCTCTCTCTCTCACCGTCCCTCATCGCCATGTACCGTGCACACAGCAAGGACATCAACAGGAACAAGAGCTTCCACCCCCTCACCTTCGGCAACCTTCGTCGGGTGGAGCTTCTGAAGGAGGGTGAGGAGGAGAAGAAGCAAC
The DNA here is from genome assembly GCA_000482105.1 of Crithidia acanthocephali. NCBI lineage: Eukaryota > Euglenozoa > Kinetoplastea > Trypanosomatida > Trypanosomatidae > Crithidia > Crithidia acanthocephali. The sequence continues at coordinate 14,423 of AUXI01000393.1, read as the reverse complement.
GAGCGGCAGACCGGCAGAAGGAGCTCCAGCGTGATCAGGAGGAACGCCGCTACGATGAACTGGTGCTGGGCAACTCCGCGGACTCCCTCAGCGGCGAGCTGGCGCGCTTCCGACAGACGAAGAACATCTTCAAGGCGGAGTACGAAGCGGAGGCGGTGAAGCGGCAGCAGCCGCAGGACGTGAAAGGCGAAGGCACGCTTTCGTCCTCCAAGTCGTCGAGCTCATTTGCCTCATCGAACAACGCTTTTTTGAGTAAGTTCAAGAAGAGCAGCGACGCGACGTCGTCGCCAAGTACTGATCCCTCCAGTGCTGTGGCAAAGCCGGAGGTGAAGGCAGAGCCTGCGGAGGTGTCCGCCGGGGCTGCCGATGCCGCCGGTACGGCGCATCGTAAGCGGCCTCGAGAAGACAACGGCGAAGATAGCGGCAACAAGGCAACGAGCAGCACCAGCGCCAAGGACAGCACAGGTGGTGTCACGACGGGCTTTGTGACGAGTGCGGAGGCGGTGCAACTGCGGAAAGAACTGAACCTCGCGCAGAAGCAGCGCCACGACCCACTGATGCGTGTGCGGCAGTACCAGAACAGCTGCGTGGCCACCGCAGCCCGCCAGCAGCAGCACCAGCAGCAGCAACAGCACACCGATGACGATGCATCGTTGCAGGGGCAGAAAAGTCACGTTGGTGGCGCCATGAAAGACACGGACGATGCTCTGCAGAGTCGCATTCGTGAGCTGCTAGCCCTGAAGAAACAGAAGAAGTGATCGTTGCGGAGCTTGTTTGCTGCCCTCTTCCTCTTTTTACATCCGCTTTCTCTCTCTTTTTTTTTCTAGTGTGCTCTGCTAATATTTTGTAAATTCTTGTTCTCGCGTAATGTACTCTCTGTTTTGATTCAGTTGTGTTTTTGTTTTTGTGTTTGCTGAGTTTTATTGCTCTTTTTAATGTTCCCTCTATTGAAGGCAATGCCTTTTTTTTTTTAAATCAAACCGGTTCAAGGGCAGTCACACACAAAAAAAGAAAAAGGAGAGAGATGGTGTCAGCTTTGGCGCCAACACTGTCGTTCACGAGAGCCCCTCACGGCTTCTTACGATTGCCAGCATCGCACCACGACGACTACCGTTGCACATATCAATGCGCAAAGCAACGCACAGCTCAAGCCGTGCCATCTCTTCTTTCTTTTTTTTTTTTGAACTGAACATGATTTCCTCAACTCCCTTTCTCTTTCTAATTTATCTTATTTTGCAACCCCTCAAACTCCCCTTCACCGCATTACACTCCGTCATCATCCACTCGCACGCACTGCTGCGCAGAAATTTACACTTTTTTTTTTAATCCTCGTCTACGCTGCCGCACCTGCAGCCTCGCTTCTCTTTCCCTTTCCCTTTCCCTTTCCCTTTTTCTTCCTCTTTTGTACCGCCCTCCATCGCCTATCACAATGCCGACGCTAGCGGTCGCCAAGGATTACATCTGTAGCCTCATCGGTAAGTCCTACACGGACAAGGAGTTCGATCAGCTCTGCTTCGAGTTCGGCCTCGAGCTGGACGACATCACCAGTGAGAAGGAGATGTACATGCGTGAGCAGGGCAAGAGCGCCAACGCCAATGCAGCGTCCATGGAGGCCCCAGCGCACCTGTCCGAGGAGAAGCTGTACAAGATCGATACACCGGCCAACCGGTACGACCTCCTGACGGCGGAGGGGATGGCGACGGCGCTGAAGGTCTTCATGGGGACGATGGCGCTGCCCAAGTTTGCCGTGCTGAACGCCGCGAAGCCACTCTACACGATGACGGTCGAGAAGAGCGTGCGGAACGTGCGCGACTACGTCGTGTGCGCCGTGCTGCGCAACATCAAGTTTAACGAGCGCAGCTACAACAGCTTCATCGACTACCAGGAGAAGCTGCACGCGGGTCTGGCCCGCCGCCGCTCTCTGGCCTCCGTCGGTACGCACGACCTGGACAAGGTGAACACCACGCACTTCATCTACGGCTGCCGCCCTCGCGAGACGATCAAGTTCGTGCCGCTGCGTCAGACAAAGGTGCTCGACTGTGCGGGTGACGGCCTGACGAACTACTACGCCGAGGACCGCCACATCAGCAAGTACGTCCCGTTGATCTCCTCCTTCCCGACCTACCCGGTGGTGTACGACGGCACCGGCAAGCACGTTCTCTCCCTGCCGCCGGTGATCAACTCGAGCTACTCCGCGATGACGGTGGACACGAAGAACATCTTTATTGAGTGCACGGCGCCGGACCACTACAAGGCGCAGGTGCTGGTGAACCAGCTCGTGTGTGCTTTCTCGTCGTACTGCGAGCATCCCTTCTCGGTGGAGGCGGTTCAGGTGAACTACGAGGAGGCCGCCCCGGACGGCACCAAGTCGCTCGTGACGCCGACGATGGAGATCGGCGAGGTGACGATGAACGTGGCGCGGCTGAACACCGTCATCGGCGTCAACATGACCGGTGCGGAGTGCGCGCAGCTCCTGAGTCGGATGATGTACACCGTGACAAAAGTGACGGAGGAGGAGGTGACGGTGACGGTGCCGCCCATGCGCACCGACGTCATTGGGACGGCTGATGTGATGGAGGATGTGGCCATCGCCGTGGGCTACGACAACATCAAGTACGTCGAGTGCACCACGCGTGGGCTGGTGACGCAGACGCCGCTGAACAAGCTCGCCCAGCTGCTGCGGACGGAGATGGCGTGTGCGGGGTACACGGAGGTGCTGACGCTGTCGCTCTGCTCTCGCGCGGACGCCTTTGCGAACTTGGGCCGCGTGGACGACGACGTCGCGGCGCACATCGCGAACCCGCAGACGATAGAGTTCCAAGTCTGCCGCCCGTCCCTGCTGCCCGGCATCCTCAAGACGCTCTCGACAAACAAGTCGAAGCCGCTGCCGCAGCGCTTCTTCGAGTGCGCCGATGTCGTGTTGCTGGACAATGAGAAGAACTTCCCGCCGATCATCGACGTCCGCACGGACTTCCCGTCCTCTGGGGCGTGCAACCAGCGCCACCTCGCAGCAGTCCACTGCAACGGCACGAGCAGCGGCTTTGAGAACATCCACGGCCTGGCGGAGCTGGCCCTGCTGAAGCTTGGCGTGCCGGCCAAGTCGGAGGTGCCGGCGGACTACGACGGTGATTACTACACCCTTGAGAAAGGCAGCGACGGCGCCTTCTTCCCTGGTCGTGCGATGGATATCATCCTGCACCGCAAGGGCCAGACGGTGCGCATCGGCCACATCGGTGTGATCCACCCGAACTCGCTGAAGGCGTACGACGTGCCGAACCCGTGCTCGTACATGGAGATTAACATTCAGTTCCTCTGCGTCCCGCTGTAGTCGGAGCTGCACCTTCGTGAGCGGTGCACTTCGTGGGCAAGCACGTGTGTAGCATAACAACAGCAGTGAGCGACTCCCTCGAGAACAGAGGTTGGGGAAACTGCATTCGCGATCTTGTCTTTCTTGTTCTTTTCTTTTTTTTTTCTGGTTGACCTTCTCTGTTGGAGTACCTTTTTTTTTTCCTACTAACGGTGTTAAAACACAGCTGTTCTTGTTGATCATTGCTGTGTGTGTTTATTCCCGTAAAACACTACTGTTGTTGTGCTGACTTGAGGTGTGAACGACACCGGCAGCGAGAAAAAGTGTTTGGAAAAAACGGGAGGGTGTTGAAGCTTTAGACGCATGTGTTGTCATACCAAACCTCATGCGGTGTCCTCTGCAGAGAACAAGCGTTTGACTGCGTCCTTCAGCAACACTGTTTTTCCTTTGACCATTTTCTTTAGCTTTGCTTTTACTTGCAGATTCATAAAGTGCTTGTCCTTTTTACCATAAGAACCTTACAATTCTAAAACTCACTTAACGTGTTTTCCTTGATTTTCTCTTCTCTTATCTTTGGTGGTTCGGGAGGTGTTGTGTTTGAAGACAGACTCAACACAGTGTTGAATGTCGGTTGTTGTTGTGTTTTTTTTTAGTCTACACTAACTAACTTGAGGTTCTGAGAGCTCGCTTTGACGCGGCACGTTTACAAAAAAAAAAAAAGAAAGAGAGGCAAAGCTGTTCCATTGTTGGTCAGTGCGATCGAGAACGGGAGATCGCGTGATATCCCAATGAACACGGTGGGAGTCGCTTATTTTCCTGAAGTCATCATAAGCGAGTCGCAGATGGAGCTCGTCCGCTTTTTTTTTTTTCACAGTTGAGTATAGGCATTGGGCGTGTCACTGCACGCTTCTCTGGTCTCAACTCCGTTCGTGTGCAGCACCGCACACAGTCGACGACGTTACGTGGGCATATGAGACATGCACAACAGGTCGAATCCTTCTCATTTTTCATCTGGCGGTATCGACGCAACAACATCAAAAAAAGAGTTTTATTCCCAAGTCTTTGTTCTTTCTCTTTTGTCACTTTCTCTCTTCTTCTCCATTTGTCTAACATTTCTTTTTTTTTTCATACTCATTCTGGTTAAAACCAACAAAAACACCCGATCGTTCGTAAAGATGCGTTCAACAAGAAAAGGCTGGTTTCTCTTTTGTTTCTCGAGAGAAAGGTTCAGCAGCTGCAAACGTTAGTGTGAAACGCACAAAGAGACGACATAGCCCTGGTATCGAGTCGTCTTTAAAAAAAAAAAAAGAAGGTTCAAGCAAAACATCAGTCTTTCACAAGCATAGAAAACCATCCGTTACATAGATAGCAGGTCATACATTAGAACACAAGAACATCCACGACCTTTCGCGAAGAATAAAGTAGATCCTCTTTTTAAAACAGCAGCCTAGCAATTATATTAGTCATAGAGTTGTAGTAGTGGGAGTGGACTGTGCCAATTGACAGTAGCACAGAAAGAAACACAGCAACAACAACAAGAGTAAAAAATAAAAAAGCTGAAGCGCTTTTTGAGCCAACGACGGGTAAATAGTGAGGTGGCACACGTCAGCTCCGTCACTTCTCCGGCGATTGAAAGATCCATGCACAGCCAGTATCTGGTCCGTTGTGCGCGGACAGCGGCGGCGCTCTCCGCTCGCCTCGCACCAGCATCGCTGCTGCGGTGTTGTGCGTCGCTGACAATGTGTCGTCCCGCAGCCTTCCCTCTCTGTGTGCAGCGCCGCGGCGTCAGCACTTCGTACACCACCGCCGTCCCCTGTGCTCGCTTCGATGTAAGCACAAAAGAGTTGGCACGAATCACGAACCAGCCCACGCTACCACCCACGGCGAACATCTACATCATCGACCTGCGCAAGAAGCACATCAGCAAAATAAAGAAGAAGCCCAATCCGCGTCGAGTTATGTCGCACATCATCGACGCGCACCGCGCTGAGAGGACGAAGGCGACGGCGACGGCGACGGCGGCGGCGGCGTCCATCGGCGGTGATGTTGCGTACTCGCCGCCTCCGTTGATCTTTTTAGTAAAGACGGACGATACGTTGAAGCAAGCGGCATGGCGGCAGCAGGTGATGGAAGACCAGCTGAAGGCCCTCGGCGCACACGGTGAGTTTCACGTCTGTGTGCTGAGTGGACCGAAGAGCCGACACTGGTCGCAGTACGTGCCGGTCGAGGAGGAAGGAGCCGAGACAGCAACTGCAGCCTCACGGAGCAGCGGAGCCACCACGGAGAGTGCCACAGCAGGAGGAGCAGTAGCAGCAGCGGCTGGGACTGCCACTGTCGCTGCTGCTGCTGCGGCGGCGGATCGAATGGCAGATGGCGCGGCTGCCTTCAACAACACCGATGCTTCATCTACAGGTGACCATGACCAACGGAACACTCTACGTGACGACGCTGCAGGTGCGCATCCGCCTGTGGCAGCTGGCAACACGAAGCACGACCCGTGGGCGAATGCTGCGCATCACGCAGACACGAAGGATGGCGCTGCTGAGGGTGGTGAGGAGGAGGAGGAGTGGGAAGAGGTGGAGGAGGAGGTGGAAGAGGAGGAGGAGGCAGCGAGGGGTGTGGAGGAGGTCAGCGAACCGCACGAACAACAAGAAGTGCCGCTGCACGCAAGCGGAGCGGTGTCGAGTGGAGAGCTGGCAGGCTCATCGCCACACGACGCAGAGGAGCGGGCACTCCGCGAGGATACGCCGCTGCCAGGAGTCGCTGCTCCACCGACGGCATTCGAGGCCTCGACGCCTCGTGCGACAGATGCAGGCGATGCTGTCCGCAGGAGGTCTGAGGGCACAGTGCCTCTCCATTTTCAACACCACCCCGATGCCGTGCACACCGCAGAGGACAACAGCAGTCTCCGCACCACGGATCGACAAGCGGTGGTGGGTGAAGAGGCCGGAGAAGAGGGGGATGGGGCAGAGGAGGCCGAGGAGGAAGAGGTCGAGGAGGTGGAGGAGATGGAGGAAGTCGTGGAGCCGCCGTCGACTCCCATCAACGCAGCCCACCCGGCGGCGGAAGAGGCGGCGTCCACCGCGCCTTCGCACCCTGCACTGTCTGCGCAGAGAGCCGAGGCGACCACGGCTGCACCGGAGACGGAGCCTCCAGTGCCCGTGGGCCACGCAACGCAACAGGCGGGGGAGTTGTTGGAGGAGTTCGACCTCGACGGCCCCATCACAGCTGCGGCGACACCTGCAGCCATGCCGGCCGTGGCAGGTGATGCGGCTTCCACCGTCCGCGCCACTGCACCACCGCCGCCGCACGCCCACACCGCCGCCAGCGCGGTGCTCTCGCCGTCTACGACAGCGACGGCATCGGAGTCGGACGCGGTACCACCTGTACGTCACGTGCAGGAGCCCACAAGTCAGCCGGAGGCGGTGCATCCGGCACCGTCAGCGGCGGAGGCTGTCGAGGAGGTCGAGGAGGAAGTGGAGGCTGTCCGCGAGGCAACCAGCGGGGCACCCGAGGGGTCATCTTCGGATCCAGCTGTGGAGGACGTAGAGGCGCCGACGACGGAGGCGGCGGAGGTGGTCGGCACAACGCCAGACAGTACCACCACCACGGAGTCCCCACCACCAGCGCAAGAAGCCGTCCCCTTCCCCGAACCCGCAACACCCATGCCGGTGTACCCCGAGGTCCCTGCGCGGCTCTACACCGGCGCGTCGACGGTGTACCTCTCCGACCGTGCACTGCGAGAGCTGCCCCTGACGGCCAACGTCCTCGTCGTTGACCGACTGGATTGGAGCGACGACCACATCGACAGCATCGATGCAGCGCTGGCGCAGGTGGACCCGGTGGCGGGCCACGTCCTCCTCTACCGCGACGCCTACGCACCACAGTCGACAGCGGTGATGAAGGAGAATTTGGTGTTCCGCGAGGCTCTCGTGCCTTTCGTCTTTGCCTTCCGCACAAGGCTGTCGCGCAGTGCCGCGATGGCGCTGCAGCGACGCTTCGTGGAGGTGCTGCGTAGCCGCCCAGCAGGACTCAGCGTCGAGCAGCAGGCGTTGCTGGCGGGGCAGAAGGATCGCACCTACGTCTGTGTGCTGTGCGACGAGGAGAGCCGCACGGGGGGCGAGAATCCACTCGAGGATCCGGAGCTGCGCCATCGAGCAGCAGCAGCGGCCGCAGCGCCGAAGACGGCGAAGTCAGTGCAGTCTTCTCCGCGTGAGGAGGAAGAAGAGGAGAAGAGACCAGACGGTGAGAGACACGACGTCGCCGAGACGGCTGAGCGTCATAGCACCGGTACTGTCGCAGCAACGAGGGATCGCAGCGCGGCGGAGTCCGACTCGAGCGACGCGCTGCAGCGTCTGTGGTCGATGATGGACGTCTCGCCGTCTCCATCCAGCTCTCCGGTGGAGACGCGCAAGCCCGGCCAGCAGAGCGCAGCCGAAGACGTCACGGAGGACAAGGATCGTGCGGACGTGTCTTTCAAGCCCGCCCGCCAAACGGAAAAACGGCGCTTCAGCGTTCCTGTGCCGTCCTACGAGCTGGAAGACGACGACTTGATGGATGGTACGGGCGCCAACAACAACCGAAAAAGTAGTGACGTTGACGCCGTAGGCTTGCAGGGAGGGGAGAACGACGACGACGCGTCGTCGTCCTTCTCTGTTCTGTCCTCTGCATCGGCACGTCGCAAAAAGAACGGTCGTGGTTCAAATCAAAGTGCGTACGATCCGTCTACTGCACCACCCACCTCGCTGCCACCGAAGGCGACCGCAGCGCCGCTGTCGCTCGGGCTGCTCGGCTTTGAAACGGTGGTCTTTGGCAAACAAAACGCGTATAGCAACTTGCATGCGAGCTGTCGCCCGATGGGCAGCGGCGGGTCAGCGCGGTACACGCACGGAGAGCGCAGCGGCGCGGCGGAGTCCGTCGTAGAGGCAACGTCCGGCCAGTCGCACAGCAGCGACGACGCGGACGACGAGCACCACGGCGTGGACGAGAAGAAGCGGGAGAGGAGCACTGCGTCGGAGACTTCGCCGAGGCACACCGCGCACGACGCCGCGACAGCTTCGTCGTCACCGTCTCTTGGGTTTTCAGACGCAGATGTGGAGGAGGCGGAGCAGGCCGTGCTGGCGGAGAGGAAGCGTTCAACGCGTTCCGCAGCCTCCGCACCTCATCGATCCAGCAAAGGAAGCGGTGCGAAGCGTCGAGGATCGCGTGCGGCACCAACAAGAAAAGCGGCGACGGCGGCGAAGACAGCGACGGCATCTGCCAACGCAGAGCTGCAAGCCGAGGACGCTGCGCTGGAGGACTTTATTCGGAGTCTGTACAAGGACAGCGCTGTCGAGGATTCGGAGGTGCTGGCGCAGTCACGAGGGTCACGCGCGTCGAAGGGAGATGGAAGTGGCGCATCGTCAGTGGCCTCGGCGCGAACGGCGATCAAGTCTGAGAGCCGCAGGAGGAAAAGCAAGTAGACTTGACTTGTCTGAACTGGAGCACGGAGTCGATAGAGTAGAACGGACTACAATTGACAGTCCAGCATAGACAGCGTGTATTTTTTTTGTTGTTGTTGTTGTTGTACTTGTTGCAGTCTTCTTTCTTTTTTCTGGTTTGCTCTTTACTGTTGTTGTAGACGTCATTGTTACCGCTGTTACCCATAGAGTACATACACAAAAAAAGAGGTCTCTCTTTTTTTTTCCCCTCTCTTTTCTCATGCACGTTAGATCCCTAGCGGGATGCAATTTTAACTTCTGGAAACAAATACTGATGGAGGGCCAGTTGACTGTGCGGATCTGTCCACCTCAATGGCGTTTGTGTGTTACTGATAGTTAAAAAAAAATAAAGTGCGTGCGTGTGTATGCTATGGCTGAGGTGGGGGACGACAACTGTGCCCTCCCACACATGCAACCAGTAGGAGTTGAGGCTTGGCAAAGATCCGCCTTATGGTTCCGCTTGCATTGTCTGTCCAACCTCAGTGAAGCTTTTCTTCACACCGTTGTGCTTCACCTCATCTACACAGCTTCGCGCCGTTCTTTCTTGACCTCCTTCTCTGTTTCTCACTACTGTTCTTTTGAAGCAAACGCCACTTGTGTGATCGGAAGCTGCGCAAACACAAAAAAAGCTACTTTCAAACGGCAACGCCGAACAAAAAGGTAGTTTTTATCTTATAGTTTTCGTTTCTAAAGATTTTTCAATCTTACATAGTGTTTTGCCATTTCTACCTTCGTACCTCTTTTCACTGATTGGAAAAAAGAAGCTTTTTTGTTTTCTCCTGCAAGGGATACTATTGCAGACTGCATCATTCGACAAGTTGGTCGCGCCTGAATTTTTACTCTCTCTAATCTTGTAAAGCACCTGTTAGCATTTCATAGAACTCTGTACCCATCCATACAAAACAACAACAAGAAAAAATAGACGCTTTCTACTCTTTCTTTTTTTCTCTGTTATTGTTGAAACAATCATTGACACACCATTTCCACCGCCACGAGAACCCAGCTCATCAAAACACTCTTTGTGTTCGCGGCGCTCATCTTTCTATCGTATAGAAGTGTCCCATTTCACTCTTTCTGTTTTTCTGTTGATTAACTCGCGGATTCGATGCTGCGTGTTGTTGGGCGTCGACTTGGTGGTCGTGTGGGCAAGTCCACCGGCTCCGCCATCCTCCACGCCGGCACCTCCGGCAAGACCACCGCGGCGAACACCAACACAGCTGCCGCCTCCCTCACGCCGTCGTCTCCATCCCACGCAAATACCACCGCCACCAACCTCGTCGATGTTGTCCTTCCTCGCGTGAACTGCAGCGCTCTCAAGCACCTTCTGTCTTCCTCCTCCTCGTCCTCCACGCTGACGGACATCCCCGATGTGGCACGCGTGCTGCGCCTCGACTACACCGCGCCGCCGGACGCACACGGCAAGGGGACGAAAAAAGCAGAGGTGGCAGTGGCCGGCATGATGCACCCGCTTGCGGACATCTTGCTGGTCAACCGCATTCACGCTGCGGTGGTCGAAGACACGAAAAGGCGCGCGTTGGCTGGCGAGGCGGACACGATCGCTGCCGCTGCGGCTGTGGCTGCCGGCAATGCGTCGTCACCACCGCAACCGCCGTTGCTGGTGCTGGTGGAGACGAGCCTGCCACACGCAGATGCCGAGGTGCAGCAGTTTATCCTCCGTAACGCACTGCGCATGCACCCCGTGCCGGCGGTAGTGGAGGTGCCCGCCACCGACAAAGCCGCGACGCCGACGCCTCCCGTGCGTGCCGCGACGCCGCCGCTGACAGTGCTGGTTCTGAGTGCGGAAGTGACGGGGCGGGTGCGGACACTGGCAAAGCTGCCGTCAGCGCCAGCGAAGAAGAAGGCGATGGCAGAGCTGGCGACCGCCGCAGTGGTGCCGGTGTCTGCCGAGGGCACAGCAGCAGCAGCGCCACCATCAACGGCAGTGGACGCACCGGTGGCAGCACAGAAGGACGCGGCGGAGACACGAGTCCCTGACGAGCCGGTCAAAAGCAAAGTTGCTCTCGTGCCTCCGCCACCGCCGAAGCCGGTCCCCGCTGCGCCATCCGCTGTCACAGCACCAGCCGCGGCGCCACGCACCAAAGCGAAGGGTCGTCCCCGCAAGGCTGCCGCCCGCTCGCCACCGCGGCGACGCAAAGACGTGCCGCCGCAGCGACGTGCCGGGGCACTTCTACGCGAGCGCGCAGCGGCGAAACACAGGAAGCTGCGGTCGCGCAAGACGCGCGTCGCACGCGTCACGAAAACGCTCACGCAGCAGCAGCAGCAGCGCCGTCATCGCTCGTTGTCGAAGTCGAGCGCGGCAGCGGCGCTCACGCGCAACACTGCCCTTCCGCCCCGCCTGCTTTCTGTCGACGACAGCACCGAGAAGCTGCTGTGGGCCTCGCAGCCTGGTCACCCGCTTCCTCTCTCCGTCCTGACGCCCCTCATCAACGCAGCCGTCTTTGCGAAGATGTGCATGGCTGCCGCGGCCGCTGCTGCCGACCCGGAAAACGGTGCTCGCGACAGCAGCAGCACCAGCGGTAGTGAGAAGCCGCTTGCCCTCCACACAGTGGTGTACCGCGCCGGTGCGCAGAGTAGCGCGCTGACGGTGTGGCTTGGCGCCGTGCAGGCCGCCTCGAATTTAGCCATGGAACTGTCCCGCGGCCACTCACTGCTGCCGGCTGTCGTGTCGGAGCTGGCCGTGCAGAATCACGTTTCCTCCACCGCTGACGCACCACGGCGCTCCCACTCGACGTCTTCGGCAAAGACGCGCAGTGGCAGCAGCGGTGACGCGAAGAAGAACACTCGCGCTGGTCAGCGTGGCCGTAGCGCGGAGAAGCACGCGGCGAGCTCGGCATCGTCGCCGACCACCACGGAGGCGGAGACGCCGTACATCTACCTTCTCATTCACACCAGTCTCTCTCTGCAAGATGCGTCGGTCCTGCAGCGTGAACTGGAATACCAGTTTCTGCAGCTCAAGTCAACCCCTGCTGGGGCTGAGATTGCCGGTGTCGCGGTGCTCACCACGCAGGACGTTTCACCGGCACAGCTGTGGTACGTGCTGGAGTACGGCACGGCGCAGCAACAGCAGCAGAGCCCCGCCACCACGGCCGCCAGCGACACGGCTGCGACGGTGGAGGTGACCAGCAGCAGTGCAGCAACCACCGCGCACCCCTACGGCGCCGCCGCCGCTGCTGCACGCCTGCCCCTCTCCCCGGAGGGTGCGGCGGTGGCGAACACCTTCCGCGATGTGTACCGGGTGCTCACGGAGCAGCCGGACCTGCTTCCCCCTGTGATGGCTTCCGCGACGTCCATCGAGGCAGCGGAGGACAGCTGCAGGGTCGACCGGTGCGTCACCCAGACGCCATCGTCGCCGAGGCCCTTCGCATCGCGACCCTCACACAAGTCCTCGTGCAGCGACGGGAAGCGGAGTTGAAGGAGGCGTTCGCAGCGGCGCAGCAGCGAAGTGCCGTCAGCGCCGACAGCGAAGCCGTTGCCCGCGCCGCGCAGAAGGTGGAGATCAAGACGATGGTGACGGAGGCGGTGGAGGAGGTGTCGGTGCGGCACGAGCAGGCCACTGCCCACCTCGTGAAGACGCTCTCCAGCATGGTGGGACAGTGGTCGCTGGAGAAGCTGGCGGACTCCCTCGAGGCGATCATGCGGGACGAGGTGAAGCCGATCATGGATGTGCTGGAGGAACGACTCGGGCACGCTGGCCAACACGCCTCGCTGACCGCCACGTCCTCCTCGCAGGATGACATACGTGGCGTTGCAGCAGCGGAGGGTGAGGTGACACCCGCACAAACGACGTCCGCCTCCACCGCAGCGCCGTCCGCGGCTTCGGGCGAGTCGCTCCTCTTCGAAGGGCAGCGCTCCGACGACGCTGCGGCGCTGCTGCACACACAAGCGGAGATGAAAGAAACGCTGGGGGAGGTGCTGGCGCAGCTGCGTGAGCTGAGTGAGCGCGCCGCCGCACTGTCCGCCATCCCCGCACCGGCAGAAGCCCCAGCGATTCACCGTGAGACGCCCTCCGTGGACGCAGACGGCGTTGTCGAGGAGGGCTCTGGCGAGGCGGAGACCTGGACGGCGAACGCCCAGCACGCCGTCGACGAGGAGCGTCTCCTGCACGCCCTGCGTAATCTGCAGCAGCAGCATCAGGTTGAGCTCCAGCAGGCGTTGGAGACGCTGAAGGAGCAGCTGCAGGTGGCGCAGACGCAGAGCAGCCCGGCGGCTGCCTCCTCCACGGAGCTGCCACCGTCCACGCCGTCCCCTGCAGCATCGGCCGCCGTGTCGGAGGAGGTGATCGATGCTGCGGTGTCGCGCACCGTGGAGGCAGTGTCCGTGGCAATCCGTCAGGGCATCCAAAAGAGCGTCGCCGATCAGCTGGACAGCTACTGCGAGGTGCACCGCACGCACCAAAGCGACAGCGGCAGTGGAAGTGAAGGGACGGGGACAAGTGGTGGTGGTGGCTACGGTGAGCCGTCGCTGCCGGTGCTGCCGGTGACGTCCTTTGAGTTGGAGGAGATGCTCACCCGCACCGTGAACTTCGCCGTGCGAGAGGCCTCCGGCGAGGTCGAGGGCCACGTGCGTGCAGCCATGGAAGCAGCACTGCACGACCATGCAGCCGCCGCGGAGTCTGCGAACGCCCCTCACGCTTCTGGTGCCGACGTGGACGTCAACAACAGCAGCAGCGCGAACAATGCGGCCATGAAGGCGGCGCTGGAGGAGCTGTGGGTGCAGGTGAGGGCGGAGGCGGCGGAAGAGGAAGCGGTGAAGCTCTCGCAGCACAACCGCCAGCTCCACCGCCTCTTCCGCCGTCAGCAGCACCTGCAGAAGGCGAATAGCAGCAGCAGCGGCACCAACGGCAGCAACGCAGCGGAAGCTGGGTTGACCATCATGGCGGTAGAGGAGGCGGTGAGGGTGGCGATGCATCCGTACATGACGCAGATGCAGGCGGCGCTAGCGTCAGCGGCGGCGGCTGCGCAGTCGCATGCTGCCTCCACCACGCCGTCAGCGACGCCACACAAGGAGGAGTAAACGAATAAGGAAAGGGAGGGCCTGCTTTGCAGTTTCGTTTCTACAACACCGAAGCGGTTCTGCTTTGGCGACCAGCTGGCAGTCTCACGTCAGCAAGAGTAACACAACAAAAAAAGAAAAGGTTGTTGTGTTCAGTGTTGTACTGCGGGGCAGGGGGAGACACAAAAAGAGAAGGCGAATAGCTGCTTCGATTTGTTCTCAAGGAGTACTCAATGTCCTTTTTTTTTTCTCTTGGCGCTGCTGTTCGTTTGCCTCTGTACTCGCTCTCCAATTGTCTCATGCCTTCTAACTTTTTTTTTTTTAATGAGTGTGAATGCTAGCTTGTTCGTATACCTCTATAGATTGTATTGTAGCCCATCGACTGTCTTGCAACGCACGTAGAGAACACATTTTTGATGTGCTCACTTGTCGTGTTGTTGTTGTTGTTATTGTTGTTTACTTTTCTTTTTAATTTCGACCATAGAAATACACAGCTGTGCAAACGTAGTTGGATAGACATAGAGTCTTTGTAGTGTCCGCCGCTTGCTTGGTTTGCGTGTTTAAAGTGACTTTGTTCGTGTTTGTTTTCCTTTTTTTTTTAGATGACGTGTTATTTTAGTTTT
>AUXI01000392.1:0-21549 GCA_000482105.1 Crithidia acanthocephali | reverse complement strand
CCGAGCTTCGCAGCCTCGTCCTGCACCTTCGCCAGCTCGTCGGCAAGGCGCGCAGCCTCGGCCTCCGTGTCGCGCAGCTGGCTGCCAGTCTCCTCCTGGGCGGCACTGCGGTCCGCAAGCTCCGCCGCCAGCCGCTCCGCCTCCGCCTTCTCCTTCTCCAGCTCCTCCGCAAGGCGGGCAGCCTCGGCCTCTGCGTCGCGCAGCTGCTCGCTGGTCTCCTCGTGCGCGGCAACCTTGCCCTTGTACTCGTCCAGCGTCACGGCGTACAGCGGCTCCTCCGCGATCACGGCAGGGTCCACAGCCTGCTTCGCGGGATCCGCCTGCTGCACCTGACGACCACGGCTGCTGGCGCGCGGGCTGCGGGGCGGGATGCCGTCCGCAGCAGCGAGCTCAGGCTCGTCCGCACGGGCGTTTTTCGCGTCGTGGCGCTTCTGGCGGAACGCAGCCACCTCAGCATCGCGGTCGGCAAGATCCGTAGCGAGGTTCTCCGCCTCGTCCTGCGACTTGGCGAGCTCCTCTGCCAGCTTCTCGTTGTTGGCCTTCTCTTGCTGGAGCTCCTGCTCCAGGCGAGCAATGTCGGCGGCATCCAACTGCAGCTGATCAGCCAAGGTTTCGAGGTCCCGGCCGAGCTGCTCTGCCTCTCCCCGGGCTTGCAGGAGCTCGTCCAGCGTGGCGGCGTACAGCGGCTCCTCCGCGATCTGCTGGGGCTCCACGGCACGCGCAGCCGCCTCCTCCGCAGACACGGGCTTCTCGGCCGTCGGCAGCGACTCGTCATCGGCGCGAGCGGCAAGCGCGTCGTTGCGCTTCGCGCGGAACGCAGCAACCTCAGCTTTCAGCGGCTCCTCAATTTTAGCGGTTTGCAGTTCGCGAGCGAGGTCCGTGGCTTGCTGCTGTTGTGACGCCAGCTGCTCCGTCAGCTCCTCTACCTGATTGGCTTGCTCGCTAGCCAAGTTTTGCATTCCCTCGTACTCGTCCATAGTAACGCTGTACACAGGTTCCTGCGCGAGCACATCTGGATGGACTGCAGTCTTCGGCGCCTGGTCGTGTGCAACGGAAGCACCGTGGATCTCAAGACCGCCGTGATGCTCTCGTGCGGCGAGCGCGGCGTTGCGTTTCTCACGGAACTTCTTTACTTCCGCGTCCAGTTGTTTATTGAGGGCCTGAAGCGCCGCAGACTTGCCCTCAGATGCTTTAAGCTGCATCAACACATCGATCATCTCGTTCTCGAGAGCGTTGAAACTCTCGGCAGTGGCCTGATCCTTTTCGGCGAGAGCTTCCTCGAGGTCTTTCATCTGCTCCGCGTGTTGAGAAGCCTCTTCCTCGTACTGCTTAAGGCGGTCAAACATCTCTTTCACCTTCGCCTTCTCCTGCTCAAATGCTTCTTGAGCTTCCTCAGCAAGTTCGTTTGCGCGGTTGTACTCGTCGATTGTTACAGCGTACTCGGGATTGGCAGAGTTGTCCGCCGGCGGCTGCAGATTGCGGCGGAAACGCGCCTGCTCCGCTCGCTGACGCTGCAGGCGGTTCTCTTCGAGCTCCCTCTCTTGCTGGTCAGCTAGGTCTTTCAGTTTGGCAATGATGTCGCGAAGGCGAGCAATTTCGTTGTTGAGAGCCTCCTGATCCTTCTGGGCTGCAGCAACCTGCTTCTTTAACTCAGCAGTGGCCTTGTCTAAAGTGTACTGCAGTGACCTGTTCTCGTTGTTGAGTTTGTCAAGAAGCATCAAAAGGTCGCCGATCTCACTCTCGTAAGCATCCTTGTCATTGCTGAAGGACATGTCTGGCATGTTCTCAACGAACTCGCTGAAATACAGTCCTTCGTGCTTCCCCTCTGGAATTCCAAGAGCACGCTCGATCTCTTCAATTGCGCGGTCAAGGCCGACCTTGGCCTCGAGCGGGTTTTGGTGGAGATGATGCACGGACGGGAACGCGTAGGTTGCGACGCGGTCGTCAATGTTCTGCAGAGAGACGCTCAGAGGGTGGTTCACCGAAAACTCAGCGTGCAGGTTGCGATCGCCAGCCGAAAGTGCAGTCACCGTGACGCAATAGAGGGGCACGCGGCACGCGAACGCAATCTCAGCTGTGACTGTGGCTTTTGTCTCCTCAGGCTTGTGGTGCAAAAGGGTTTTTCCGTCGTCCCATTTGAACTTGAAGGAGTGATTTGTCAAGACCAGAGCTGTGTTTTCGTCCCACGTCCACCGTGAGTCAAAAGCCTCCAATTCTCGGATTTTTTGTTGGAGCGCCTCTGTTTCTGGAGATGGAGACAGTCCGCGACCAGTCAGGGAAGCACTGTCGAAGCTCTTCACTTGGCTCTCAAGCTTGTAGATCTGCTGCTGCATCTCGCCAAACTTGATCACGGCTTCCTCGATCGTTGCGTTGACTCGCGCTAAGTCTTTCGTCAGCTGCGACCGGTTCTGCGCAGCGAGCGACTCGATGGATTTGCACTCTTCCGACGACAGCAGCACCAAGGAAGAAGAGTACTTGAAGACTTCCTGTAAAACCGAGCTGCGCAGGATCGTCAGTGTATTTGAGGATGGAGTGAAAGCCTTTGCTGTCGCTTGGTTTGACGACGGAGAGTTGAGTTTCTCCAAATCTTCCTCCAAGCTGCGGTAGTGGCGACGGTGTTTGCCGCTCTCAGCCAAGCAGTCACTCAAATCCTGTGAGGTGCGTTCCTTTTCCGCCTTGGACGCGCCATTTGCTTGTGTATCCATGCGTCCACGGATCGACAGAAGTCGCTCCTGGCACTTGCGCGCTTCCTCCTTGGCAGCCGCAACCTCAGCCTCGACTTTGGCGATAGTTGCTTTGTCGACGGACGCGCTCGACCACTCTCTAATGGTGCAGATGTGATCATCGGAGCGTGTGACCTGTCCTACAGCCCAGCACCACTTCTTCTTGGAGTCAAGGTACTCAAAGGAGACCGCTGCTCCATCCAGGTTCTCGCCGGCCATTTTGCTCTGGAAGTTGCCAACGGCAGTTCTCTACTGAGCTCTTTGCAAAACAGTTGGCACAATGTCGATAATAATAATAACAATGAAAAATGTCTAACTCCTATCCGTGATTCACAGAATGAATTCGGTCACCTAAAAACGTTTTCTTCGCCTCTTTTTTGTGGTTTCGCGCACTTCAAAGAATAGTGCTGCACAATTAAAAGGTGAGTTCGATGGCTATGCTTAAGCACGGCAAAATAAAAAAGAAAGAAAATAATCTACGTTGTGAGTTAAACCTTTATTTCTTTGTTTGTTTGTTCGGTCGGTGTCTTAGCTTTGTTACGCTCCCTTGTCTTAACGTGGTTGTCAAGTAATCGATCCTTGTCGTTGCTTGTCACACGTCAACCACTATTTGGCACAAAGAGAAGAGAGGAAAATAAAACCAAAAAAAAAGACTGGCCGCTTTTTCCAGTGGAAGTGAAGTCGTGAGCGTATGTGGTTTCTTTTCTTAACCAAGCAAACAGAACAATAGCCAGGAACAAAAAAAACCTAAAATGAACTGCGAAGAAACGCCAAAGCACAGGAAAGAAAAGAAAAAAAGAAAAAAAGGAAAAAAAGGAAAAAAAGTGAAAGGACGAACTATGTTGTGGGGAAAGAAGTCAAAGGGTAAGACGTTTCAGCTTTCCAGTCGAAAATCCTACTAAAAGACGACGGGAAAAACACAAACTCAACTTGAAACAATCAAACAGGAAAAGAAAAGGCGAAAAAAAAAAGACCAAACTTCGACTAAACTGAAGGCAGATGTAGTCAAAGGAAGCTCTATGTCTTGACTGTACACTAGCAACACAGCAGCTGTGCCTAGGCAGGTCAACGAAAACAAGAAAAGAGAGGCTGAAAGAAAGAAAACGAAAAGAAGTTACTGCTGACAGTATTTCTTTATGGTCGTGAAAGTGTGTTGCAGTTCGAGAGAAGGAAACAGGAAGGGGCAAGAGAGGTGAAGGTCGCAGGATTTGGCTTTCATTCGTCTTCTCTTCGGTTGTTGGCACCTCAGAGCACTGCGGCTTTAAAGAGCAGGAAGCAGTGCAAACGTGCTTCTCCAAGAAGACTAAAGCTGATACCTTGAGAGTCACGAAGAATGAACCTTGGTTTCTTCGTTACAGATGCTCACATCCAGCGTGAGAGGCTCGCGCCGCGTGACAATGGAGAGAGAACGATAGCATCAAGCCCTTTTGCGCTATGCAATGTTTTGTTGTAGCCTTTTGCTATTGTTGTTTTGTTGTTGTTCTGCGCTGCCTTTTACATCCTTGTAAAAGGGCAAAGCGCTGTTTTCACAAGAGCAAAGAAAGGAAAAGGTTTCTCTCGGTGAAGCGCGCTTGGCGCAAAGCGCAAGACTGCCTTCCATTTGTAAGGGACGTCTAGGCATTCTGTTTTGTCGGACGAAACCCGGTACTTAGTGTGTATCTTTTTTTCTGGTGCCGTAAAGACACTCTTCACCGTTGCGATTGACAATAAAAAGAGAGCGTGCAAACTATGAGAAAAACGATGGATGCCAGAACATAACAGTCGCAGGGCACTGCAAAGAACAGCAGTGGCAAAAAGATATCACAAACAAGAGGCTCCTCAGCAAATAGCATGAGAGTGAGACCAGAAAAAAAGAAAGACGTTATACCTTGGCGACACAGCACAACACTTTACACCTCTACTTGCCCAATGTTGAGAGCAACCTGCATTACCTTCGGATAGAGCAGTTCCCTACGTCGAATCACCAGTTAAAAGAAAAAAAAAAGCTCTCTACATGACAGCCCCTCGGTGAAGATGCTGATCAACACTACTCACACCATCGCAAACAAGCTCCTTTAAAGCTTGATGTACCAAATGCGCAGTTTCGCCAGAAGAGCCGCCAGTTAAGTCAACCACAACTCCGCCAGTGTTGGATTCATAAGCTCGCCGACGTTTCAGTGCTGTCTCTGCGTTGCCGTCGAGTTCTCGAAATCAAAGGCTGCACGATGCAAAGCTATCTGCCATCGAAGGTGACATCGTCCAGTGCAGGAGAGCAGCAAAACTCGCGGTGTCTATCACAGTACTGTGGCTCTATTGAAGACCACACAGCTAGTAATCAAAGATTGAGAAGCGCCAGCGTCTTCTTTGCCAAGCACGAAGAGTCAAATGCAGGTGCATCGGATCTTGCAACTTGAAGCCTCTGCTGGAGGCGAACAGAAGAAGGCTTGTCGACGTTCAAAACAGGCGTCGATGCTGTGATAACCTTCCAAAAATCCGCCACCCTTTTCCCCAGTCGCACACCTTGTGCTTTTCATTGCAATAACCACAGGATATGCTACTCCTGATGCAGATGAGTGTTCTTCAGAAACCACCTCCAGCAATCTTAGCATTCTATATTTGGAGAGAAAAAGAGAGCGAGAGTCTGTGAACCACACGTGTGGCCGATCG
The DNA here is from genome assembly GCA_000482105.1 of Crithidia acanthocephali. Lineage (NCBI taxonomy): Eukaryota > Euglenozoa > Kinetoplastea > Trypanosomatida > Trypanosomatidae > Crithidia > Crithidia acanthocephali. The sequence continues at coordinate 16,180 of AUXI01000392.1, read as the reverse complement.
ACTGTTGCCACTGCACCATTGGCCTTTACACTCGAGTGCAGCTAACGATGGAGAGAGGGGAAAAAAAAATTTCGCCACGGCAATTGCAGAGTAGAGTACTGAACGAATGAGTGCCACTGTGAGGAATGCAAAGTGCTGAGGAATGCTCAATCGCACCATCTCAGCGCAAACTACAGGTCCATCTAATAGAAAAAGTAAAACGCTGTAGGGCAACAACTGCAGACATAGATGACTTTTCTTTCCGTCTTTCACAAACGCTTGCGAGCGCTGGAGGAGGAGAAGAGTTTCAGCAGCAACAATGACAGGGAGCTTGCACAGCAAGAGTTGTCTTGCGTGGCACATTCGTACAACAGCTTTTTGACCCCGAGTAAAGTGCATACACATGTGTATGTATCGCTGCAGACTGTGGTGGAGAATGAGACGGCAAAGCGGAATGCTACCGCTATACTCTTTTAAGTTTCAAATACTATATTTTACTCTCTTTCTCTCTCTCTCTCGTCTCTCTCACTACATCATCGAGTGATCAGCCATCGGTCATGTCTTTTGTCAAACGTAAAGATTGAAGGTTGTTTGGCTATCTAGCGCCACCAACCCTCAGCTACATCTGACCGTTTTTGTCAAGGCTGAGTACAGATGCAGTCAATCAAAGTGCCGCGAGATTGAGTTTCGCCAAGCACAATGACTCCAGCTCGGAGCTGCAAGCAGCCTAACCTAGCTGGGAAAAAATGAAAGTGGAGGCGATGAAGAAACAGAGCAAGAAGACATTGTTTCCAGCGAAGCAACGTGAAGGAAAGCGCTGAGTGCTTGATAGGACCATCCGTCAGAATGCGGGTGCTAAGGTGAAGTCGTCCGCACACCACTAACGTGCCTGCGCAAAAAAAAAAAAAAAGAGAGTACTGGGAGTAAAGCAGAGCCGCTTTCAGCGGGTGTTTTCTGACAAAGAGTTATCGGCCTAGCGTGTTTCTATCCTGTAAAACGACAGCTGTCCTAGTCGAAAGGTCCCTCGCTGCGCACTTCAACAACTCAACGGAGACGCAAGGCGTAAAAAAAGAAAGCAAAGCAACAGCTCTCTCTCATTCTCTTTCTCTCCCGCCCCTCCCCCCCCCCTCCTCTATCTGACTTCTTAATGGAGCCGTACTTCTCCATTAGCTCTAGACAACGCTAAATCAGTCATTCTATGCCAGGTGGTGACCACGCTTTTTATCTGTGACACCACAAGAGAAGACGTCCAGCAAGAAAAGGCTGAAAAGATCTTCTAGTATGGATCATGAAGAAGGTCTGGATGCACGAAAGCCGGCACATTTGTCTTCGGAAGCCGTTGCGTAATCGGTCACAACTAAGTCATTAATGTTCTTCTTGTAACGGTGGCCGAAAGTGACAAAGAGATGGGAGAGTTTCCGGCTGTACAAGCAATTTGAGAATGCGACGCAAGGATGACTCGATGACAAAACCGTCCAAACCCGAACTTTGTGCAGATGACTCGAGCCATTTATATTGGCCGGCTGATGGTTGCGTGTTCCTTTTTCCCCTTTACGCGTGTCAGCATGAACTCGCATTGTACTTTCATTTTCTTGTCTGTGTGCGTGCGTTTTTTTCTTGCCTACGACGTGCGCTAGTGGACCTGCTTTGAGTCACTCCAGCAAGCTTTTAAGAGGAGCAGACGTCATGCAGGCACGTCAGTGTAAAACAAAGAGCTTTTTCTTTGAGTTGCACACAATCTAAAGCAATTATCTCTTTAACGACAGTCGTTTTTTTTTTTTTTGCACGTCAGTCAGGGTGAGAATCCTATAATGCTACTGCGGGGACACACGCAGATAGGTTTTTTTTTTCTCTGCTGTCACCCGTCATTAGCGTCACGGTGTTCTGAGCTTGATAGACCAGAAATTGTATCTGAGTACGTGCGACACGCTCCGCTGATACTATTTCGTTCTTCTCTATCTTTTTTTCTCCTTTCTTTGTGCTGTTTCCTGTGGGACATCAACCCAGAGATAAACGCGGCCTCCATCCGCGAGTTGCCTTAAACGGCATCACTCCATTGGTTGTTGAAACTCCTCGTAAATGGTGCCTACTTTTCAACGCACCTTTTGAATTGCATAGAGTGAGTGCAGGCAACTTGTTCCTCTGTCTTGGTGTTCCTGTACGACTGTATGCCATTCTCCGCGCTTATGATGCTAACTTGGGTCACGCTCAGAGATCTAAGGCACAAGTGCTGCAACGCTGATACTCCTTGTCTGTATTCGCTGAATAGCGTTTTTTCTTTTACTTGATGTTCCACCTTTTTGCTTCTCTTCTTGCTCCAGTGGTGGCTGTGCAGCAGCTCTTCTCGTATGGGGATTGGTGCCCTGGTATTTGTTATCCTTTTGGTTTTTATTTGTTTTAGTTGCTCTTTATTATTGCACCGTTAAGTCAAGTCGGTTTACAGTCTTCTCCTCTGTCGTTGTTCTCCCCTTTCCGTTATCCTCCGTCGTTTGCAGCTGTGTTGATTGCGGTTACAACTGTCACTGCCACACAGGCGGAGTGCGCACTCTTTTCTGTATCATTCAGGCAACAGGTACCCTCTTTCTGTGCTCAAAACAAGATAAACTAGCGAGTAGGGCACGCGACATTGACAGCTGCGAAACACCACGCTACTGTGCTGATAAAACTCACGAGAGAGAGTTCTTCCCTTCTCTCTCTCTCTCTCTCTCTCTCTTTCTCTCGTTCCTTCTCTTGCTGCGATCTTAGTGTGATGTCCTTTTTTTTCAAATGCCACGAAAGTGTGGATTTTTTTCTTTTTTATACATGTGCGCCACTGCTGTCGGAGATGGTAGCTGAACTTTTGTGTGCGAGCACGCATGCTTTGTCGAAGCGTTGACTTTGACGTATTACTTGATGCTTCTCGTTGCTATCGGCGTCTTTGGAACATGTAGATTGTCGGTAGTCTAAAGATACGCGCTACTGAGGTACTGTCAGAGTGGATTACCAAAAAGAAGCTTTCGAAGAAGCCTCATGTTGTCCTCTGCTATTTCTTCCTCTTTTAATAGTGGCAGCACAGAGAGTGTTCTCTACTGCAGCAGGCGCGCTGTTTTCCAATGCGAATGAGAGGCTCTGGTTTCGACACTATTTTTTTTTTTCTGTCACGGTTGTTATCCGACGGTGCCACCGCCGACAATTTAACTAGAATGCGGAGTCACCTTTCAGAGGGAAAAAGTCTCATGCCAACACGCACACAAGAGAATCACACCTTTTTTTTTCTTGGTGAAAGGTTTTTTTTTGTTGTCTTGCATATTTAGTTGCTTGTGAATGAAGTGTTTTGCTTTCTGCTCGGTGTTCTGTGACATTGGTTTCTATCACGAAAACTCTAGCACTCTAATCAATGCTTGTGTATTTCTCCTGCAGACATGATTTCTTTGTCATTGTACAAATTTTCCGATTCCTGCTTCTCAGGTGCTTTTGTGTCTTTTCCTTGAAATAGTGAAGCCTGTGGATTACGTGTGAAGTTGCATGCGTGTTGCGTTTGCGCGCCGTGTGGAAAACCGGCTGTCTTGTAACAGTGTTCTTTTCTGTTTAGGTGCATGGAAAGGCGCAGACGCCACCACTACACAATGCCAGCATCCTTTCTTTTTTTTTCTTTTGCCTGTTTGTTTCATGCGCGTGTGGACAAGCGGCACAACCGTCAACTTTAGCCAGAGACCCGAACAGTGATTTGCGGCTCCTTTTTTTTCTTTTTTTCCTCTCTCAGTTCATGCAACGTAGCCGTTTTGTGTAATGCGAGTCGCTTTGCAAACGAGTTTTCTTTTTCATCTCTGCTGATAGAAGAAAGCACAACGGTCCATTTGCAACGAGACAAATGAGGAAGGCTAAAAGACGGTCAGCGGAAACTGGCTCTCTTTTTGCTTTTCATTAAATGGATGTGTTCATGGTTTGGGAGTGTGCCGCTTTTCCACCAAAAAACACACTAGATAGAATTTACTCACGATACAGGAACTTGTTCTCTTCGGTATGACAAAGTATCCGTTGCACCTTTGCATTGCAACAAAACACTTGAGTTTACAAGGTTTTTCTTCTCCGCTTCGCAAGCGTGGTCAGCGCTTTGACATACACTAAAGTCGACACGCTGCTTCCAGATCGATGATAGCACTCACTGAGCTTTCGGCAAAAAATGAAACTGACAAATTGAGTTGACGCCTGGAAGATAGTGCGAGTGCTTTCTTCTGATGGGTCTCAACAACTGCTCGTCTATTTCTGCTGTTTTTTTTTTTTGTTACTGTTGTCTCTTTTCCACGTCTACTTCTCTTGTGATCTCTCTCTCTCTCTCTCTCTCTGACACCGCAATCTCTCACCTAGAAAACACTTTCTGCCTTCTCACGCTTTGCCTTCTGGCGGAAACAAAAAACGTGGTTGCGATAGCTAAATTACAGCCTTTTGTTTTTGCAGATAAAGTGCTCAGTGCTGTTAGTTAAATCGACCATCCGTCTCAACAAACTGTCCTAGATAAAACCAAAAAGCAATCTTTCCCCTCCGAAAAGAACGAACGAGGAATCTCAGCTGAATCTGTAGTTTCTTGTTTTCGTCTCTTCTTTTTCAAGCACTTGAGCTCCTTTTTTTTTCCTTGTTTTGGAACTCGTGTTCTGTTTCATTGTCACTCTGTTCTTTGTTGATTTCTTTTTTTATTTATTTTTCTCACAAGAGTTTTCTCTGTGCCAGCTATAAGCAGCATTCTCTTCCATGTCCCGCTTAAGCGATTCGGATCCGTTGAAGACCCTGAAAGGGCAGTTGGCAGAGAAAGAGTTCAAGCTTGGAGAACTGGAGAATCGTGTCAAAGACCTTTTCAACGAGGCAAATGAACTTGACGAGAAGCTTCGCATTGCAAACCGCAATGCGCGCGTTCTCGAAGAGGAGAACAGCAACTTCCACCTGAGAATTAAGGCGATTGAGCGCGATGACGACGTGGCGAAGCTGGTCCCTCTACAGAAGGAAGCGATGCAGCTGATCAAGGAGAACGAGGATTTGCGCGCTGCCCTTGCCGATGCTGAAGAACGAGTCAAGGACGCAGCTGGGCAGAGCCGTGAAAGTGACTACGGTTCCGACAGGCAGATTCGCTCACTCACCAGCGAGTGCGAGCGAATGCGCAAGGAGAGAGAGCGTGAGTCAAAGGAGCTGAAGAGCACGCGCTTTCAGTGTGCAGAGCTGCAGAAAAACCTCGACGACGAACAGGAGACGTTTAAAGCCGCCAGGGAGCTGTGGGATCAAGAGCGCGAACGCTACCAGCAAAAGATCGACGAGCTGCTGGAACACAACCGAGGTGCAATCCGCTCCGCGACGCCGCGCTCTCCTAAACCCAAAGGTACTGCTAGCGACGAACCGCTCGAGCAGGTACTGCTCAAGGAGGATGTCGCGCAGCTGGAGCAGAAGCTGAAGGAAGTGCAGGAGAAGGCGTGGGCGAAGGAGAAGGAGTGGATTCGCATCGAGAATGAACTGCGCAGGAAAATGCAATCGCTGCAGACGACTGGCGGCTCCGAGGGGCGAAACGATAAAGCGCTTTTCCAAGCCATGAAGGAGCAGATAAAGGCGTTGCAGGACGAGATTAAAGCCTTGCGCAACGACAAGCTTGCGTCGCGCTCCGCTGCCTTGGAGGCTGCCACCGCTGCCGCGGCTGCCGCTGCTGCTGCTAGCAAAGCTTCTACCTCTGTTGTCTCGCAGCCGCTGCGCGACGCGGCAGCTGCGAACTGGTCGGCTCGCTATGATGCTGTTTGCAAGCAGAACGAGGCTATCCAGGATCAACTTGATGCCGCGAAAGCTACAATCCTGAATCTGCAAAACGTGGCAGACGAAAAAGCAGTAGCTTGCAAGGAGTTGGAGGTACAAGTTGCTGCGCTTCGCAAAAAAGAGGCGGGCGCGGCTCGCTCAAACACCGCGGGAAGGGCTGGGTCAGTGCGTTCCATCAGTGATCAGAGCGCGAACAGCCGTGCCGTGGGTTCGCCGAGCAACACTGACGCGGCGCGCGTCGTCTCAGAACTGAAGCAGCGCATCCGCGACCTGGAAAGCGACCTGCGGAACCAAAAGAGCGCACAGGAGCAGAAAGACACGATCAGCAGTGCTCGCACAAAGGAGTATCAGAAGCAGGTGGACGAGCTTCTCCGTGAAAACGCCGCGCTGAGGGACGACAACGATGCCGCTTTCATTCCCGCTGAAAGCGCTCAGCCAGCAGACTCCATGGATGGTGTGGTTCGCCTGACCAAGGACAAGCGGGAGTCCGTGGAGGAGGTGATGCGTCTTCTCGAGTTTGCGTGGGACAGCGACGAGGAAGCGAAGCGTCTTCTGCGCCGCGCCAAGTATCAGAGCGCCTCCATGGCGGGCCAGGACGCGGCAAAGGACGAGGAGATCCGTCGTCTGCAGAAGATCATTGACGACCTGGAGAACCAGTTGCGTGGGATGGAAAAAAAGAGCCACGAGATCGATGAGCTGAAGGACGCGGTGAACGACTTGCGCAAGCAGATCCGTTCCCTTCAGGCGGACAACGATAAACTGCGCAGGAAGAATGGCGATCTTGAGAAGAGCCGTGACAGCGCTGTCAAGGACCAAGGCATGAAGGACAAGGACGCCAACCGCCGGATCGAGGAGCTCCAAAAAGAGATCGAAGATCTGAAGCGCCGGCTGGCTGACGCACGGAAGCCTTCTAGCCGGGCGGCGTCTCCGGCTGAGAGCCCGCGCACCCCGCGCATCACAGCGCGTCGCCGCACGCCGGAGGTATCCGCGATGTCCCAACTGTCTGTGCGGTCGACTGAGGAGCAACGCCGCAATGCCGTGCCGGAAGGCGCTCACCTCGCCTTCACAGTTGTTGAACTGGCGGATGTGCTGCGAAACGGACGACCCATCACCGAGCCCGGCTACGTGGTCATCAAGCTGAAGTCCATCAAAGAAAAGTATAAGACCTCCGTGAAAGAGCTCTCCTCCGTCATCCGCTTTGACGAGACGTTCGTGTTTTACCTCGCGCAGCCTGACCAGGACGTCATCACCGTGCATGTGTTTTACATGGCGAAGAACAGCTCACGCGAGTACCACATTGGCGACGCATGCTTTTCGATGGCCACTCTTTACCGTGGGGTGCCGCGGCAACGCATTGCGCCAGTGGTCCAGAATCCAGGCACTAAAGATGCTCGCCGCGCCGGCCAAATCGAAGTCAACTTACAAACTGACGATTTCGGCAAGACTATGGAACCTACAGAGGATGAGGTAGCCGATGAGAAGGCTCGCTTCAACGAGCTCGTAAACAAATTTGAGCACAGCGCACCAGAAAAACTGCACGCGGCGGATGTGTACATGGCCTCCGGTCAATTGTAGAAGAACATAGCTTATCATGTTCCTCTCGATTGCCTCTTTTTGGTTTCTATCTACTGCTGCGAGTTAGCATGAAAAAGGACAGACCGTGCTGTCCTTTGCCTAAGTTTAGTGATAGCTACTTTTCCTTCCTCATCAACGGCGTTTTTTTTCCCTTCTTGCCTTTTTCTACCACAGCTCCTCGTTTCATTTGTTTTATTTGTCTTCCAGCATAACGTTTAGAGTATTGTCATGAGCTGTGTCTTTTTTTTTCTTTTCGCTACAGCTCCATCGATTGAGGTCGTGCTCTATTATCTTCATTGTGTTTTTTCTGTCCTCCTTGAATGGACGGCGCAGGATTTGCCTTCTCCAACTTGATCCGATAGACGAAGTGTGGCAAGTTTTTGTTTCTCTCCTTTACGTCTCTCCTTGGCTTTTTGCAGCGTAGAATCTTCATCGCTTAGTTTTTGACTTCTTCCCTCTCTACTGTCACCGAAAAAGACTGAGCAGAGGTGATCTTCTCAACGCTCCTCTGCGAGCGCAGCATCGCAGACCGGAGAACTGTATTTGTTATTTTTGTAAGAGGTGCGCTTGCACTGCTTTTTCCTCCTCTTTTCTTTTTCATAGTTCTGGCGAACAAACACTGTTTGCGCCATAGATGGTGGTGTCTATTTGGTGTCTTTTACATTTGAATTTAAGATGACTGCTTTGCATCGTTATCGTTTGTAGAATTTGTTTTCCTCTGTTCGTATTGCCTTTTCACTTTGCAACAACGCCATCACGCCCGAGGTCCAGGGAATGATGCCTTTCCCTGTAGCATTGTTTCTGATCTTGCATCTCTTTCGCTTTCCTGTCTCTTCTAGAGCTCCTCTCCTACTTTTTGCTCTGCACCGTTGGGATTATGTGCGCCATCGCAGCCCACCCACGATACCCAGCGTTCAAATCTCTGTTCCTTTTTCTTCTTCCATGAGACAAACAGACAGAAGTGTCACTTCTCGGATTTCTTTGTGCCTTTCTTTTGCTCCTCTAATGATAAAAACAAAGCGCTGGAGTTTTTTGTTTTCCCCTGGTTGTCGAGTTGTCGAGTTTGTGTCTTGTCCGTGGAAGGCGAGAAGGAGCTCATTTATAGTTCGCGCAGAAACCGGGAAAAAGGCGTTGCAATAGAATGAGTTAGACTTGATGCCAGGAAAGACACAGCGTACGCGTTCTGTTTTCGCTGGAAACAACGGAAACGACTGTCGTTGATTACTGTCGAGAAGGCTTTCTTTTTTTTTCTTTTCTTCTTCTTAAAGCACACCGTTCGTTGAAGGCAACAATACTGTGAGGCCCACTTTGTGCTTCACCATTCATTGCAGTGTTGCGGTGTTCATGCTGTTCGTTTTCGTTCTTTGATTTCAAAACTCAAACAAAATACAACAACAACACACAAGAAAAACAGGTACATGCTCTCGACAGCCTTCCGTTTGGTTAGTGTGAAAGGTGTGATATCTTACGATAAATATTGGGCAAGTGAGAGCAGTGCTGAGAGCAAGAGCTAAGGGCCGGTTGCGAGTTTGCTTTGGCATGTCTGTTGAATACCTTGACCGAGGACGAATTTGAGGCAGGCGACAAGGGTGCTTTTTTTTTTTCCAAGGAAACAGAAATCAACGCCAGGTGCACACAACTCGCTGATGCCGGTGGATGCTCCACACTGGTCTCTCTGTATTATCGGACTGCTAAACAAGGACATGTGAACTCTTTCTCTCCTTCCCGCGGCGTCGCTTTCTCTAAGCACTGTGGCGCTGTGCTCTGGAGGTTGCTAGTACCTTTTCTTTTTTGTTGCTGTTGTTTTAAGTCCTTCTTAGTCTTCCGCTAACTCTTCTCTATCCACCTCCTCCTCGCATATGATTCATTGCACAGATTTGTGGTAGGCGTCATTGGGAGTTGAGAACCAGGAGTACCTCCACGACACAACACCACCAGGAATTCAGTGTAGAACACAGGCCCCAGGGCCTACATCTACGGCGACACACACACACATTATCCAAACAAACACCAAAAGCTCTCTAACGCACACTCTGTCGCCATGAACCAACTCGCAGACAAGGTTGTTGCGTACCGGTTGCCTGACGACGGTGACGAAGAGATGTACGGGTTGTGCATACGCCGCGAGGGGGCGACGTTGCGTGTGATGGTGCTACAAAAGGAGGATAATCGTGAGGCGCCGTTGAAGTCTGTACTGCGAAAACTCTCAGACGAGGACGTAATCGTGAACTCGTTGGAGGATCGCTTCACCACCCTTCAGTCAAAGCTGGCGAAGGAACGTAATACCGGTGAGCAGACTAAAAACTACCGCCTCCAAGAGACAATGCTGCAATGGGCAACCCACCGAGTGGAAGGAATAGACGGCGAGGAGTGGCGACGCCTGGCGCAGCAGCGCCACCCGTCGACCGTCGCAAAGGCGGTAGGCTGCGCTGCGGCTTCCATTGCAACGGATGCCAAGCTCGTGTCGTCTGCGTGGACAGACGCCCAAAAGCTTTTCAACAAAGGCAGAGACTTAGCAGCTGACCTGCGGAAGGCGGGAGAGCAGCGCATGAGTAAAGCACTCTACAATTCACTAGAGGAAGCCTACATCTCCGACTCCTCGTTGTCCTACGCGCTGGTGGCGCAGGAATCGCCGCCGTTGAGTGTTCTGCACAAGTGGATCACTGCCCTTGTAGACTACCAGCGTGCCCGCTACATGGAGGACGGCGAGGCGGAGTTGCAGCAGCAACTCTCCGGCTGCCACAACACCCTTCTCTCGGCGCGGGAGCGTCGCGGCTCGTTGATGGAGCAGGCGGCGCTGATCAACACCGGCAACTGCTACATCCGCACGCAGACTGTGCGAAGTGTGCCGGTGGAGTGCGTCTTGTCCCTTATGACAGCGGAGAAGGTGACGACGCGGCAGTACCTGTTGAGAGAGGCGGCGCCGTTAGAGCTGATGGATGAGGTGACGAGCCGGCAGCCGTTGACCGCGAGGAGCGCACGCGGCAGCCGACAAGAGGACGGTCTCTACCGCAACAGTTTTCTCTCCGCGCGCACCGTGGACACACCAGGCTTCAGCAGCAATCGCACGAACGCCGGAGTAGAGATCCCGCCAATACACATTCCAAAGGTGGAGTCGGCGCGAGTCGGGACGTGGGTCGGCGGCCGCTTCGTGCGCAACCAGCCTCCATCGGTCCGGGAGACAGGAGGCAACGATGCAGGCAGCGGTAAATGCGTCACGGCGGCTGTCGCTAAGGTGAGCCCGCGACACGCCCTCGCTCACGCGGCCGCGGAGGCTGCGGATGCCGCCGTGGACACGCCGCGCTCCGTAGCGAACGGTGCATCCCACGCCGAGGCTGCCGCATCTCCGTCGTCCTCCTCCACCGCACCGTCACCCACCACACCGGCAATGGCGGTTGAGGTGAAGCCGCGCAGCGAGGCTGCCAGCCAGAACCGTGTGTTGTCTGCTCGCCACGGGGCAGCAGAGCCGATGCAGGTGCTGACGGACGTCAGGAACAACTTCAAAAACGTCCAGGCAGTCCTGCTCGCTTGCTTAGACGACTACCAGAAGCTGGAGGACAAGTACGCCAGTACCGTCGAGCACAGCAAACAGCTTTTGGAGACGCTGGAGAGCCGCGACCAGGTAATTGCCCAACTTCGACACGAACTCGCCGCCGCCGCTGCTGCCGCCGCTGTTGACACCGCTGCTGCTGCTGCCGGCACATGCGCGGCAACACAAGGCACGCAGACGCCTTCGCAAGACACTCGTGCTGGGACTGCGGCGAGGCGCTGCAACCTCGATGATATGTACACCAGTGGATCGGAAACACCGTACACACCAGACGCGGACGACGCACTGTCGGAGGAGTCTTTTGAGCAGCGCTTTGAGCAGATGCTTTACGACACGCTCGAATTTTTGCAAGGCGCCGAGTCCACACCCACGATCTACGACAGCGATGCAAATCGATAGTAGGAGCTGCACACATTTCGGTGGATTGTGCTACTTCCATTCACGCGTGTCATGGCATTATCGGCTCTTCGTGCCCTAACAGTTTTTGCATTGCAGCTCGTTTCAAGAGGAGACAATGAGGAACGGTGCTCCAGCTTTCGATGATGTCGTTCTGCACGCACGAAGGCAACTCCGCCTGGTTGTGTGGTAGCAGAGACGGACGGAAGTTTTTGTTCTGCTTGTGCTTTGCTTTTAACTAGTTTGCTTTTCTTTTCTTTGTGTGCCAGGCACGCTGCGTTCATCTGGTTCACAGGTTCTGGTGAATCTACGATTGCGGAGAACACCGTAGGTTTTTTTCAACCCAAGCAACGGGTCATCACCATCATCATCGTCGGCATTGTTCCTATTTTTTTTCTTCTTCCCTTTTTACGGACTTATATTCGTGTATAATTAGCAGTGTCTCCTTTTTTGTCTCTTTTCTTCCCTTTTGCTGTGCGCGCCAGCATACACATCGTCAGTACATTTTTCCTTCTCTGTTTTCTTTGCTTTTGGCTGCGGTTCCGACCTGAGCGCGCCGCCGCTAGGTGCAGTGTTACTCGCAGGCTTCCGCTTACACCTTTTCTTTCTCTTTCAGACTTCCCAACACGAATTGTGCGAACAAAATGTCTTTGAGGTTTCTCCTCTTTCTCTTCTCCTGAACGTTGGTCTCTTCCTCATTCTTCTTTTTCTGCCTTGCGACGTAGCCTTCGAGAGGAAGCCTCCTGAGGTAAGCGAACAAGCTATGATACTCAATGGGGGTCGGGCTATGCAGTCTCCAACAGAGCGCCAATGCAACGGTAAGAGGGAGACGAGAACGAAGAAGGACAAGCTTCTGTTTTCTTCCCCCTTTCATAAAGGAGTTATAAAAAGAGCAAGGCGAGCAAACCGTAAAAAAAATACGCAAGAGACGCTTTCATTTTGCTTTTTTTTTTGCTAGTTTGGTAGAGCTATAATGTAACAAATAACGAAGGATGTAAGTCACTTTACCCCAGCGGTAATTTGCTGCATCGAGTTCTTGGTGCTAACGACGCAACTCTGAAGTACACCGAATATGGAAAATCGTTAACATGTTTTATGATGATTGCGAACATCAATCGGTTTATGAACTGGCTATCTTTTTGGGTCTGCACGTAGGTAGCGACGCAGCTACTCCATGTTTCCTTTCCTTTACGCAGAATTATTACCTTTTCTCGACCTCCCCTCCCCCTCACACTTCAACTTCTTGCATATGCTGCAACGATGCCGCGCGATCGACTTGGAAAACGAACACACGAACTGCTGCAAACCTACACAACTACATCTGCTATTCACCATCGGAATCAAAGCACATATTTACGTTACAAGCGCATCGGGTGGCTTTTGGCTTTTGGTGCTCACGGAATTGATTGAAGGAGCTTTTCGCTTTTTATGGCAAAAAAAACACGTTTGTTTTCGTGTTACCCAGTTTTTTTTACCTTTTTTTTCTTCACAGAAAGCCCTGCTTTCTCTAGATTCACACCCACACACCCACAATCGGTTTTCTAAAACCGCTTTCACTTCGCAAAAAAAAAAAGAAAGAAAAAAGTGTCTGCAGCTCGTGCACAGACACACTTCGACGCAGAACCAACATCAGAGAGGTGGGGAACAACAGTCTTCATTTCTCCACATCCAACACCCAGTGCTTAAGACAAGAGGCTTTGCTGAGCAGAGTTCCCTCTTTTTTTTTTAGATTTTCTTTTGGAGGGATTCTCTCTTTTTTGTTGTCAAGCTTTGTTTGTAGCTTTTTCCACCAGTGACAGCACTTCTTTTTTTTTTTTTGTTATTCCGGCTCTCACATTGAGCGTGAGGAAAGTGCACACTGCTTGCTTCCCTCTCTGTTGAGTACACGCAATCACGCCTTTTTTTTTTCTAAAGTTTTACATCCCCTAGATCTTTTTTTTTTGTTTTCAGCTTCTTCTTTGGTTTCTTTATCACTACTATTGCTTTTCTTTTGCAAGGGTCGGCTATAAGTTACCCGTTTGGCATTTTTAAGCTTTTTTTTCTCATCTTCCTGTACTCTTTCACTTCATTGTACCTGCTGAAAGTGAAAACTCCCATTTTTTGGTTTACGTATTGAGTCTTAGTCTCCTTTGTGTTTCAACCTAAGTCTCTTTTTTCTTTTTATTTCTTTCTCTTCTACATTTAACTGTTTAAAAAAAAAAGCGTTCGTTTTCCAGTGTCTCTAGATTTTTAACGAGTGACTTTTTTCTTCCTCTTTACTCTTTTTTTTTCTGTCTCAAAGTTGTCGAGTTCTTTTAGGTTTAAAAAGCCTCTCTTTCACACCTAACGACTACCGGTTGAGAGGCACTGTTAGCCTCGCATCCCTTTCCTCCAATACACGGGCAGAAAGTGGCATTAAGATTGGAAACTAAAGCGAAAAAAAAAACCCACGCTCTCCGCAATTTGTTCCCTATACGCCACCAAACAGCAGTTTACCATCAACACAGCAACCCAGTCTTTTTTTCTCAAAAGAAAAGCGGAAATCAGAAGAAAAGATGGAATCGGTGTCATCTGTTCGCCCAACGCCTCGCGAGCCGTCGCTTCGCGTGCGCGAACCTTCGTTGGCGAATGCGTGCGGCAACAAGCCGTCCATCTCGCGTGATAGCTGCGTCCCTGGCAGCATCGCGGGGGATTGTCGAAGTCCCCGCTGAGCCTGTCGTGCGCAATGAGCACTCCGCCTACGCGGAGGCTCACGGTGAGAACTTGTCCAGTCCCCCGCCTTCCACCGAACCCCAACCGACAAATTGCGAATTTGAGAAAGAAAACGGCGCGACCGCTGGGCGGAGGTGCAGCGCATCACGGCCGTCCCCGCGCAAGTCTCACCTTGTCTCCCCCAGCTCCAGCACCGAGCAAGCGGTCGTCATGACGACGCCGCAGATGGACCGCGCCGTTCAGGTGCGCAGTGCGGCGCGCACACGAAGCAGCACCGCCCACAAGGAGGAGACGCTGACGCAGATGGCGCTGTCGGCCGTCCTGCGCCAGGCGGAGGACGACGAAGACGCCGGCAGCTGTCGCACGACCACACGCATGTCCGCCGGACCGGCAGAGGAGGTGGCAGCCGGCTTTGTGTCATTTCGCTGCCACTGCGACGGCGCAGAGTGGTGCGCTGTGGTGAAGGCGCACACCGAGGCCGTGCACTACCTATCCGCCCTGGACATTCTCACGGAGTGCGGCATCACCTCGCGCGAGCTCACGGGACTGACGCTCATGGCATCGGAAGGCGCCGGCCTTGACCTCCTCTTCCAACTCGCAACGTGGAATGACGCACCTCATGAGGCGGCGCTGCGGGAGAAGGTCGGGGCGTGCGCCTTCCCGCGGCTGCAGGCGTTGTACCGCACCTTCTTGTCCAACAAGAAAGGGTCTGACAAGTCGGAGTCCTCGGAGGACGCGAAGTTCGACGACGGCATCCATGACGTTGAGCCCCGATGCTTGGAGCTGGAGTGCAGAGAGGTGGCTGACACAACACCAGTCACTTTTGCAGAGGGAGGGGCAGCGGAAGGCTGTCAGCAGCTGCTCTCCGAATTCGAAGCCACTCTCGAAGATATGCGTTTTATACAACTACAAAAAGAGCAAGAGATCGAGCACCTGACGCGGCAGCTCCAAGAGGAGCGTCGTAGTAGTGCTCGGCAAGCGGCCGACCTGCAGTCGCAACTCACAACAATGCGGCTGGATCACGCGTGCCTGGACGGCGAGCTGGAGAGCATCTCCACTGCTCTGCTGGACACGCAGGATTCATGTATGCAATTGCGTCAGCGCGTCACAGAAAGCGAGGAGCGCCATCGCCGAGAGTTTCACGACGCCCAAGCGCGCTACAATGAGCTTGAGTTTGAGTCCAATCAAACGATCAGAGGCCTCAACTGCCAGATCGATGCCCTGCGCGAAGCTATGAGGAACACGCAGGGTGCTCTTCAGATCTCGAAGGCTGAGCTCGACAATCAAGAGGCTCAGCACTCCGCTTACGTCGCCCTCATGGAAGAGCGGCTCGCCGCTGCGCTGCGTGACGGCATCGAAGCTCGCCATCAGCAGGAAACTTTGACAGGCAATACGAACACGATCATCACGACCCTCCGCAACGATCTCAAGGTGAAGAACAACGAGGCGGACAGCTGCCGCAGCGACCTCACCAACGCACGCAACGCCTTGAAGGCCGCCGAGGCGAGCTTACAGCTCTTAGCACACGGCACCTGGAAACCACGGTGCGATACGAACAGCAAGCAGCACAGTGGGACCGCGATCTCCACTGCACCAAAAAAGCACTTCAGGAGGCCGAACACCGCTCCTCCACCCTCGAAAACCAATGCCGCCAGATTTCTGCAGCTTCCACCAAGGAGATCCAGGAAGCGTATCAAGCATTCGAAACAACAAAACAGCGCTACTTCCAAATCCAGAGCAATGCCTCGCCACTGAGGAGTTGATGAAGAGAAGAGAAGCTGCAGCAGAGAGAGACCTTGCAGATGCTCGCGAGGCACTGGAGGCTGCCCAGCAGCGCTGCGCGGAGCTGGACGCGGAGCTGGAGGCCGAGCGTGTCCGCGCCGCCGCCGCACTTGCCGAGAAGAGCGCCGCGTCCGAGAGCGAGGCTGCGGAGGCCCGCGCGGCACTGGAGGCTGCCCAGCAGCGCTGCGCGGAGCTGGACGCGGAGCTGGAGGCCGAGCGTGTCCGCGCCGCCGCCGCACTTGCCGAGAAGAGCGCCGCGTCCGAGAGCGAGGTTGCGGAGGCTCGCGCCGCATTGCGCGCTGCAGAGGAGCGGTACGCTGCTGTCGACGCCGAGCGCACGCACCTTATTGCGGTCCTGGAGGAGAAATTGTACCGCGTGGAGCGGGAGCTTTCTACGGAACGGAGGAAGCAAGACGGTTGCGGGAACGCGTCCACCGG
>AUXI01000391.1:0-21614 GCA_000482105.1 Crithidia acanthocephali | reverse complement strand
AGTTCTACGTCACCCATGATGGAAAAAAACAGTTGATTCTGATTAGAGTACCAGGCGTAGCCGGCACACCAATAGTTCCTTTGTTTCCTGAAACACCAGAGGCGGAAATCAACCGAGGTTGTGAGATTAAGTAAACTGGACATCTTAGAAAGGGCTCGTGTGACATGGTTTCCCTCTTTTTTTTTTATCTTTTTTTTCAAACCGGAGAAAAGCTTGAAGTCCATTGCATTCCTTTCTGATCTACTTTTCTTCACACCGCAGCGCTCTCTCACATTGGTTGGCTTCATTGGCTCGGCATGTTTGCCTCGCTCCCCTTTTTAAAAACAAGATGAACAAAGATCGACATAAAAGCAGGATCACTACTCGAGTGATCAAAGTGAAAAAAACAAGAAATCCGTTTTCGTCTCTTGCGTTGGCAGTTTTTCTGTCGTGGCAGCAGCTGCGCCGGCCGGTGGGGTATAGGAGGGAAAGGTGAAGGAAAACTGTTCGGGCATGTGAGGACTTCTTTAGTTTGGCGGCTGGGAGAATGGTAAAAAGAAAAAAGAAGCGAAGAAAAGCAAAGGAAAGGAGAGAAAGACGTGCCGTGGTGAGTCCGGATGGCCAAGGCAATCTTGAGAGCTCTTTAAGTTTTGGCTACAAATCCTCTATTGCGTTTCTCGCGTTTTTGGCGAAAGACTGGCTTTCCTTTTGCTTTTGTGGCGGCCGGCTTGCCATCTAGCATTTCGACGACAGCAGGAGTTGTGTTGATGAGTAGTATATCGTACTGTTGATGACTAGCGGTTTAGCGTTGAGTTTCAGCCCCTTGAGGGTATTCAGGCGGAGAACTTGTTTGAAATAAGAAAGAGGAGTTTTGAAGCAGAGGAAGAAGGGGGGGGGTTGGGGGAGTGGTGGAGGACCAAGAAGAGCGTGAGGTCGGTAGGTGTTTGGGGACTTCAGCCAAGGCAGACTGAACACGACAGACTGTTTTTGTAGGCTGATGTGCTTGTGTCTTTGAGTGTTTTGTTTCACAGTCTTCGATGCTTGCCGTCCAACTCGTCAGCTGAGCAAGCTCTGCCACCTACGATGGGACGGTGCAGGTTGCTGAGCCCATGTGCAGGTCTTCTGTGAGAAGTCGCGTTCTAAGACTTCCGGGGGCGTTAAAAAGCGACGTACACCAATTGCAATTTTTGAGTTGATATGGTGTGGCCTCTTTGTAGGTTCAATAATCTCTACTGCATGCAGAGAAACTCGCAGAAAAGCGAAACGCAGAATACTCGTCACAGCTACGGTTATTTTTCTTTTTTGTGGTAAGTTCGCTGTCGATGGTACTGGCTTTGTTCGTCGTGTCAGCCTTGCAAGAATGTGTTGTCCTCCGCCGCGTTGGGATTTGCGTGTTCTGACTCAGAGCCTTTTCTTTTTTAATCTTCTGAGGTTCTTGCCAGTGCCGCAGAGAATGTAAAGAATCTCTCTCGATGTGGTTCTGCTCTATTGTTGCCAATTAAAAGAGAAAAAGGTGGCGGATGAGCTATCTGATGAAAAAAAGAAACACACTTGGAAACGCAGCTTTGCTTACACAATTTTGTAAATTTTCGTAAGTGGAGGTTTGCTCTGCTTCAGTCTTGGAAACATACTGAAACGCGTGCATTACGAGTAAACAATTCTTCCGCACTCCTTGCGTTTGCTCCTTTCACCGTCTTTCTGTCACTTCCACCTTCTTTTTATGCACACTCCGTATTTCTTCCTCGTAAAAAAAAAAATGTACACTTTTATATTCACTCGCGCCTAAAAACTGTTTTTCTTCCGGGTTTAAACTGTGTTCTGCTTATTGTGTTGTTTATTGCGTCGCGAAAACCACTTTTAGCTTTTAAACTCCAAACCGACCTCACCGAATACCTCTTACAAAATGGGTTGCGCTTCTTCCGCGTTTTCCTCCAAGTCCAAGAAGGAGGGCAAGAACGCCGCCGAGCGTAAGGCCGCGTGGGCACAGATCCGTGAGCGCCTGCCGCGCAAGAAGACTGCTGAGGACAAGGAGCGTCGTATTGAGCTCTTCAAGAAGTTCGATCAGAACGGTACGGGCAAGCTGTCATTCGAGGAGACGTATAAGGGGTGCATTGATATCCTGCATCTGGACGAATTCACGACCCGCCTGCGCGACATCGTGAAGCGCGCCTTCAACAAGGCCAAGGACATGGGCACGAAGGACCGCGGTGAGGGCAGCGACCAGTTCGTGGAGTTCCTTGAGTTCCGCCTGATGCTGTGCTACATCTACGACTACTTCGAGCTGACGGTGATGTTCGACGAGATCGACACTTCTGGCAACATGCTGATCGATCAGAAGGAGTTCAAGGCTGCCGTTCCCAAGATTGCCGAGTGGGGCCTCAAGATCGACGATCCCGAGGCCGTGTTTAAGCAGATCGACGACAACGGCTCTGGCCAGATCACGTTCGACGAGTTCGCCGCGTGGGCAGCTGCGCACAAGCTCGATGCCGATGAGAACCCGAACAACGCTGAGTAAAAATTGCAGGTCAGCGTCTGCGTCAGTATGATGATCAACGACCGTCAACAAAGCCGATCGCAAATAGAGCTCAACGTTTTCCTTCCTTGCTTTTCCGTTGCTGGGCTTCTGCCTGACGCCATCTGTTCATCTGCAGACAAGCCGTTAAAAAAAGATTGCCTTTTTTCGAATGTATTATCTTCTCTGATTCCTTTCCCTTTCTCTTTTAATTGATTTCTCTATTTTACTTTATATGCCCCTTGTTTTTTTTTTTTAATTGGTACGTTTGTTGGAGAATGACTTTTGCCTTTTTTTGCACAACGAAAGACACAATCGCCTATAAACTGGTTCACAACAAGAAAGTGTGAGTGTATTTTTTGGCAGAAACCTTCTTTTTTTGTTTTCTTTCTCTTGAATTGTGTGGGAAGACGGGTTTGAAGGAAGGCCAAGAAAGGTGTGCGCCGTGACTCACGGTGTGTAGATCGCTTCGGTCACCGCGTGCGCAAAGCAGAGATTCTTTTGTTTCGTTCTCGAGCAGAAGAATCCACCGATCTCCTTCCTTTTCGTCTTCGTCTTTTAGATGTCAGAACGTCATACTCCAACGTGTAGAGCTTCGTATTTTTGTTCCACATGTAGAAATATGTCAATGAAGCAAATTACGAAAACCAACAAATTAAACATCATTACGAACCCTGCAGTGAGCGACGGCAATAGCGCTGGGTTGGCGCGAATGAACGAAGCCAAATCAGAGGAAATAGGCGCTCAAGAGTGACAGAGAACTCAGTGACCCAGATCTTCTATGTTTGTGCTATCCGATATGTCGATTCCTTGAAGAATGATATTGTTTTCTTTTGACGTGGTATTAGTTTGGGTGCAGTTTCTGACATGCAGTTCTGCTTGCCGGCGGAGCGCCGTGGCAAAGGCATTAGAAAATTTTTTTTTCTATGAATTGATTTACTCTTCTCTCGCCATTGCTACGTCATTTGTATTCTTTATCAACCGCTGTCTTCCCTCGCAAATCTTTCATTCATAAAACCATTTCAATTATTCGCTCCTGACAGATTGTTTACTCGCGATCGCATACACTTCTATATTCCTAAAAGAGCAACCAAATACTCATTATCAAAATGGGGTGCATCTCTTCCAAATCGACTCAGACCGGCAAGAAGGAGGGCAAGACTGCCGCTGAGCGCAAGGCCGCGTGGGAGGGCATTCGTCAGCGTCTGCCCCGCCGCAAGACCCCGGAGGACAAGGCACGCCGTATTGAGCTCTTCAAGAAGTTCGACAAGAACAACACTGGCAAGCTCAGCCTGGAGGAGACGTACGATGGCTGCGTGTCTATCCTGCACCTGGACGAATTCACGACTCGCCTGCGCGACATCGTGAAGCGCGCCTTCAACAAGGCCAAGGACATGGGCACGAAGGACCGCGGCGCGGGCAGCGAGCAGTTCGTGGAGTTCCTTGAGTTCCGCCTGATGCTGTGCTACATCTACGACTACTTCGAGCTGACGGTGATGTTCGACGAGATCGACACTTCTGGCAACATGCTGATCGACGCGAAGGAGTTCAAGAAGGCTGCACCGAAGATCACCGAGTGGGGCGTGAAGATCAGCGACCCCGATGCGGTCTTCAAGCAGATCGACGACAACGGCTCTGGCCAGATCACGTTTGACGAGTTCGCCGCGTGGGCGAGCGCGCACAAGCTCGACGCCGATGGCGATCCGGACAACGTGGCTGCGTAAAGCGTATCTTACCTCTGTACCCACTCTTTTTTTCCCAAACTAGCTTTTGCGTTGTTTTCCAGTCGTTTCCTAGCTTGTTATGGTCTCCTGGGTAACTAATTTTTTAATTATATGTTTTTCGTTCCATGTTTTAACTTTCTCCCTACTGTAGATAAGCTATTCTGTTTCGTTGCTATCTTCTCTTTCGAGAATGTGGCAGCCTTATATAGGAAACTTAGCTTTGTCAAATCACTTGCTTTTTTTATTTCGCGTTAAATCCACCTCCCCTCCCTTTGCGATGTATCTTTTCTTTTTCTTTGTGTTCTTTTTCCGAAAATCTGTAAAGTTGCACATTTGTACTGGTTGGTCCATTCGCATCTGATAGAATACTGCGTCAATGGAACGTCTGAACAACATGCGTGTACAACATCTGGCAACCTTTTGAACCCTGTACCTCTTTTCCAGGAGAAACGTTACCTTTTTGTTTAAAAATACCACGTGAACGAAGACGACTGAAGTACTTCTCTCGAAGTCGTTTACAGAGAAAATTGAAAAGAAAGGAAACGAGTGGCACGCTTGTCTTTTGTGCTCTGACGAATGCACAGCAAGCTCTTTTAATAGCATGTCAAACTCTCTTGTGCTTTGACAGAGCTGTCTGATGCGCGTGCGTACGTGCGTTACTTCCGCTGTGAGGGCGTGGACGTGTGTGAAAAAGAACGTGCCAAGTTCTGGATAGTCAAGAAACGGGCAGCCGATTCACTTAAGCCGTAAAGAAAGTAGTTGTGGTCAGTGGTGATTGACCCATCGCCGTCTTTAACATTACTGTTTCAACGAATCCAAAGAGTAACCTGTCCTTACTTGCATTGCAAACGACGCAAGCCGTATCATC
This sequence comes from Crithidia acanthocephali, assembly GCA_000482105.1. Taxonomy (NCBI): domain Eukaryota; phylum Euglenozoa; class Kinetoplastea; order Trypanosomatida; family Trypanosomatidae; genus Crithidia; species Crithidia acanthocephali. The sequence continues at coordinate 16,531 of AUXI01000391.1, read as the reverse complement.
TTGCCTACTTTTCCCATGTTGCCCTCTTTCTCTGTTTTCTGTTTAACCTTTTTCCCTTTTGTGTTCCCTTTTTTCAAATGACGACAATCTTTCGTGCTAAAAAAACCTGCTAAGCCGGTTTTTTTTTCGCTGCTGTTGCTTGGTACAGTGTTGTTTGCGTTACTTGACGGTGCATTCAGCCTTCAAGAACACCTGAAAAGACACGTCTTTGCAACACTGATCGGCGACACAAACAACAAAAATCACAACAGCTTGACGGAACAACAAACAAACGTACAAACGTCCGCTCACACACTCACCCATCGCTTTGTTGGGTATAAGAAAAAGTCGTGTTTATACTTTTCTTTTCAACCCTTTTTTTTTTGTGGCATTCTCTTTCTCTTCGCGTAAATGGGGTGCACTTCGTCAAGTGCCTCGTACCGTGACACCTATGTAAGTCTCAAAAAGCGATGGCGTCTGCAGTCAGAAACGTATGCTGCGGTGGACGAGGCCGGTGTTAACGAGCGCTCGCGGCTCTTCGAGTCTTGCGCAACCGACAGGGCCCGTAAAGCGTCACGAAAGCTGCTGTTTCGCGGTGACTGCATATTTAAATGCAGCCCTCTTGTTGTCGAGCAGTCTCGCCTTTTAACGCCGCCCTTTGCTGAGGAAGGAAAGAAAAATGCACTTCATCCGTACACCTGCGTACTCTTTCAGCGCTTGCTAGGGGCCGTTTCAGCCGAGCACGCGTTTCAGATTCACCAGAAGGAGATTGTGAGCTCGCGTGTTACTCACTTTTTGATTCGTTGGGATTACCGCATTTGGATGATCACCTGCTGTGAGTTCTTCCACGTCCTGTCTGCTTTGCAAGGGTCCAAAGGGATACCAAAGACCGTGCAGAAGTACATGAAGTCCCTGCCAGAGCAGCTAAATGGCCTGAATGGCCAAGTTGCGGGCGAGGCAAAAGCGGGTATGGACATTAAGTCGTTCAGCGAACTTCTCACGCGCACATGGAAAGAGGGGGCGGCAACGCAGATCACAGCGGAGATGCTAACACCAAAAGTACTTAGCGCACTGAAGGCCAATTTCCCGCCGATTTTCAGCGTCCGCTCCTTGCCCGAGAGCGACGACAACTTGCTCATCGCAAAAGGCCTCATTAGCCTTGTGCGAGAGTACGAGATTCGGTTAGAAAAAGTGATGAACCTGCATGGCAGCAATCCTCTCTACACACCTGGTACGAGAGAGTCACCGGCAAACCCTTCCTTTCTAACGTTTGTGGAATGGGTGGCATTACAGTATGCTCTTTCGGTTTGCGGCAAGGAAGAGGAGCCCACCTCTTACGGCGTCGTGCAGATAGAGTACTCCGAGAAGATCCTACGGCACGAGAACGATGCAATGCAGCTCTGGCGGAAGCGACTTCATCGTCTTGAAACGGTGGAAGAACAGCTGGAGGTGCTGTTGCCCCTTGGCAACCGCTCCGAATCCTACATGGAGCTGCAGGTGGAGAAGAAAGAGATCGAGGGAGCGACGGAAAAATTGTTCGCGAGCTGGCGCGGCGCCAACCCTTCCCTAACGGCCGCAGAGGTTGCGGAGAAGTGCTTTGAACTGCTGGACATCCGGCGAACTATTCCCGACAGTAGTGTCCATGAAGTCATCTCTGCAAAGGCGTTTGCGAACGCTATCAAGGGTTCGGAAAGCGACACAATCGAGACGGCTGGCGAGTTTCGACAGTACTTGAAAGCGTATTTGGCGCTGCACGACCTCTACCGCGACGTCTTACTGCACCAGCTGGACGCGTCGCGGAAAGACGGGACATACGACGTGTCGTGCATGCCTGGCAGTGTCAACTTCGAGTCGTTCCGGGCAGCACTGTGGAGCGCGCAGATGCGCCACGACATCGAGCTGGATCCTCTCATGGCTGCCGTTGACGGCGGAAAAGGAATCCTCAGCGCGGACGAAGTGGCAGAAGTTTTCCAGCAGCTTTTCAACATGGAAAGCACAGACAGCAGCGGGGGCGGCAATAAGGTGTTCAACTTCGACGCCGTGTGCACAACAGTGGCGGAGGATCTGGTGCCTGCCGGGGAAAGCCTCGTATTGCGCGACCCCATCGAACAGCTTGCTCACGTCATTGGACTCAGTGATGCCAAAAGACAGGCACACTTCATTACGTCTTTCCTCAACAAGGTCTTCACGTTGAGCGACAACCGACTCTCTAATTGCGTGACACCGCTGGCCGCGGAGGCACTGGAGGCGGTGGTGGAGCTGCCGCGCTACACCGACTTTAGCGCTGGCGTCGGGGTCATGTCCATCCGCTTCGCCTACCTAACCCCGCCGCACTGGGACATCTTTGCCGTGAAGGAGTCGCCGTCGTCCGATCTCTTTGTGAAGTGGCTCTACCAAATCCGCTCCGAGTCGGCCGATCGTCTCTCGCTTGACGATCACGTCAACTGCGACTTTTTCGTGCACACATTCTTCAGCGTTGCCGTGGCGCACCGCGCGTTTGAGGACACCGCACCCGACGACGTCACGGGTGACCGCCTGTCCAAGTCGGACAATGGCGGTGTCGGAAAGGGCAAGATCGGCGGACAAAAAGACTACGAGGCAACGCAATCGCATTTTGTCCGCGCCGTGGCCTCCATGTGCACGTACCTCGACTGCTCTGCGGAGACGTTGCTCTACGGCTGCTCCACGTTGTTGAGCCGAGACGATGGCGCCAGCAAGTCCACGAGCACCACGGGGTCGAATTTCACAGTAGAAGGAGCTTTCGCGTCGCTGCACAAAGCGCTTTGCCTGCTCAAGAGACCGGCGCAGGCAGCGGCTGACGGGTCGGTGAATGCCACGGCTGAGCCGACGGTGAGCATTCAGCACGTTTTGTTCGTCGTCGCCTCGAACTACACCCGGGTACACTGCGCACAGCATTGGAGAGCAAACAACGTTTTCGACTTTCCTGATGAAGGTGTTGTTGGGGTGAACGGCGAACCGATTCCAAAGTGGACGAGCGAGAAGGCAGTACTGGCGCTAAGCAACGCAATGCCGCTGCACTGCATGAACAGCACGTACCGCGAGTTTTCCGATCTGACTAAGTCCTGCACCGACGGTGAGGAAAGCAGCAGCGCTGAGGCGGTGACCGTGTTCCAGCAACGCTTCCTACACGCCTTTTACGAGCGCTACATGACTTTTTTCGAAGAACTCGACCTAGGTGAAGGCGCTGTTACGGCAATGGGAGAAAGCGCGTTACACTTTATTACGAGCAACCCAAAACGAGTCGGCGGTGCTGCTACGCTCACACGCAACGACTACAGCGGTTTCATGCAGTTTGTGCTGGGGCAGGTGATGATGCAAAAAGCGTACGATTGCACCGTCCGCGGGTCTGTAGCGCAGACCGGTATCGAGCGGGACGCGGGCGAGGAAGCTTTTCTTTCCGAGCGCGATCTTCGCCGCATGCTAGCGTGCTTCACTCGCTTGACGGACGGCGGTGCGAGCAACATTCCACCGGCGGAGGAGGCGCAGGCGTGGCTGCAGTCCCGCGGCGCCGACGGCGGCTACGAGGGCTTCCTTTCTCTTGAGAACGTCTTTCTGTGGTACGGTGCACACCGCGTCGACTGTTACGCATTGGAGTCGCTGTTTAGCTGGTGGAAGGAGAAGATGGCGCCGACGGTCTTTTTCACGGTGTCGGCTACCCATCGGTTCGAGCGACTTTCCGCCATGCGTGAGGTTTTGCGCATCAAGCAGCACCGCGAAAACCTGCCCGAAGACGAGCCGGTGGAGCTGGCGGAGGACGAAGACGGCTACCTGCCTGTCGGCATCGTGGCGCACGTGATGAATCGACGGGGGCGTCTGGGTGAGGTGACGCTGCGCGTCTTCCACATGTTCGAGCAGGAGAACGTTGCGGAAGGTGGGGCGGGCGGCACAGACAACGCAGAGGCGCAGAATGGGGATGGCGGCTTCAAGGCACCGGCGTGGCTCAAGGCGTGCGTCCGCGGACTGAATGGCGTGGTGCACCGCAGCGATCTCGAGTCGCGCGAGGTGCACCACAGCGACTTCCGCTTCCTGCTGCAGTACGTCCATCACTTCGTGTCAGCCTACGCCGGGCTCTACTACTCGCTCACCGTTTTGGAGGTGTCACCGCAAAGTGGGTCGGCTGACAAAGACCTGGATCAGATCACCGGCGTTTCCGATCAAGACCGCGCGCGTCTCGTCGACATCTTCCGGCAGAGTGTGCTGCCGCTGCTGCTTCCCTCCGGCACGGCCCCGGCGGAGATGACGAGCGTGCTGGACACCTTACTCAGTAAGGCGTGGGAAGATAAGCGGACAAAGAGTGTAGTGACCGACTCCACGTGCCAGGAGGTGGCTCACGGCATCGCCGCGCTCTTCGTGCGCCACACACACCAGATCTCGTCGCGTGCGCGGCATTCCTACCTCGACAACCGCGAAGCGCAAGCGTTACAGGAGGCATTCAAGACAGAGCGCGCCTTCCTTGGCGCGCTAGGCGGCTATGCGGCGTCTACCAAGCTCAAGTACTGGGAGCGCCTCCGCCTGCTGCTGCCGTTCGGGTCATCGCTGCGGCACCGCGAGCGGCGGCGCGAGCTGTACCTATGGATGGACCGCCGCCAGCGGGGCTACCTGACCATGTCCGACTTGGCCGCTGGGCTGATGGACTTTGTGCAGCTGCAGTCCTTCCGCGCCGACTTCACCCCTGCCCTGCTGCGTGCCTTCATGGCCACGAAGGAGATGTCCGGCGAGCGCGAGAGCGTCGTCTACGTCACACAGAAATCCGAGGAGCAGGTGCTGCTCCCGCCGGAGCTGGACGCGTTCCTCACGTACCTCTACCGGTACTTGGAGCTGTACTTCATGTTTGACGTCCTCACCTGCGGCGGCCATGTTCATCCGGAGACGCTGCACGTCGTGCAGAAGCAGCAGAGCTACGGTGCAAACGACGACGATCGGGAGGAGAGTGAGCCGAACAGCGCGGCGAAGACGACCGTGCCCGCAACCAACACCAAGACTGTGGCGAGCGTGGCGGAGATGTCGACGGCCACTGACGCATCCGCCACCACAGCAGCGCCGCGCAGTGGTGCGGTAGCTCTGCTGGAGGCGGCAAAGAAGCCGTATCAGATCACTTTGGAGGCGGCATCGATGCGAAAAGAAATCACGCTCAACCAGTTTCGGATGGGCGGCCAGCTGCTCCGTAAGTGGGGAGCTCACGTCAAGAATCCAGACGAGGTGTTTTACAGCGTCAACAATTGCCGGGAAGAGGCAGGGGTGATGTCGTTCATTGGGTTTGCCATCTGGGCTTCGCAGCACGACCTCCATCCGGAAGGCTACGGCTACGGCTACGACGACGCTGTTGACGCGATTGCCACAATGGAGGTGGAGTATGCTTCGCTGTAAGACAAGAGCTTTTTTTTTTTTTGCGCGACGAGTGCGGCACCGTTTTTTTCTCTTCTGCTCTACTTGTGTGAAAAGCAAAATGGATGTACTTCAATTTCCTTTTTTCTGCTAAACCCACTTTTTTTTTCTTGAATTCTCCTCCTTTTTTTTTTCTCTCTTTAGTTGAACACAAAACTGAATATGGTACTTGTTTTTGGAACTGATATGCATGCCCACTGCAGCGTGGCCTGAACGTTTTTTTTTTTTCTTGATTGGACTTTCTGATTGTCCGTCTTGATAGCAAGTCAAGACCTTTTTTTTTTCATGTACACTACTTTTCGCGAAGCGCAAACTTCTCCTTAAACATTTGCCGTTGCGCGTTCTGGAAGAATAAATCGTTTTTTTTTTATTATTTTTTGACTTTTGATGATCGATCGCAAAGCTATAGGCGTGCTTTGCCACTACTCAAGGTGTGGAGCAGTGAGCCGGTGTGCTTCAACGCAGAAAAGAGGGGTGTTTTCCCTCGTTTGCGAAATGAAAGGGCCCTTCGATTCGTCTCCTTTGAAGGTGTTGTGGAGCGTGTTTAGACTAAATAAAGGCACTGCTCTTTTTTGTTTTTCGTACAGAGGTGTGCACTCACAGAGTTCACTACCTCCTACCGGTGCGACACACTTTCGATAAAACCGGAAAACAAGAGTGCGGGGTCTCTACTTGTCTCAAATCTGCATCCTCTACCCTGTCCTCGTCGCCTGGGTTCGCTTCGGCGATGCCGGTCGTTCTCATCTTGTTTTATTCTGTACCTCAACACCGTGGAAAATGGCAAAGGCTATCAGCCGAGTAGTGGAGCACATTCGCTATTGAAGAAGCCGCGAACAACCACCAGCTGCTCGCGTCTCAAATGCATGTAGCGCCACTCCGTTTCAAATGAACGAGGACTTGTTTGCGCAGACCATGCCGCTGTTCGGCGCGCGGCCGAACTACCGCACTGAACTCTTAGCGGTGACGAGGAGGCGAAAGCAACCGTCGCTCGTGGCTATCGGGTCCTCGTGCAGAGTTCCGCGACCTGCTGACGACAACGGCGTCTCACGACTTGTGGATCCTTTCGATCGAACCTACGGCGCCAGCACCCACCGGGAAAGGCTTGCGGCGCACAAGCCAACGACAACGAAAAGTGTGGTTGCTCAGCGTCCCTTTCCACACGCTCGCACGCACTGTGTAAAAGGTGTTGCAAACCACAACGCAAATACGGACCTGACGCAGCTGGTGTTCGAAGAAGAGATTGCGCGGCTGAAGCTGCAATGCAGTGAGCAGGAGCGCAGAGTCGACTTCGCATTTTCACGGCCGTTTCTCCACCAGTTCTGCTCAGATGGCTGCAAGATAGATCCTCAGAGCGCCTCACCGCAGCCGCAGCGGTCTTCTCACAGTTTCCCAACAGTCGTGAAAGGGAGAGCTGCGCGTTTCCCAGAAAGCAGCGAGGTGCCGCAGGCATTTGCTGGGAAGCGAGGCAGGTGGGCGTCGCTGCGAACAACTCGCGAAAACCAAAAGGGCGAGCTGCTGCACGATAAGTTGTCGTGCTCCTTTTCGTCTCCGACACCCCTCGTCGTGAGAGATAGCGAGCTGTTGCGGGCGCTGCAGCGCGCCGAAGCACGCATTCGGGAATTAGAGAGGTGTGGGCAGCCACGTGAAGCTACACAGACAGAGGCGAGGACAGGCACAAGCAGTGCAGAAGCACGCCAGTGCAACAGCGAGAGCACGTCGTACGTACCACCACCAACCTCTCTTGATAATGGCGCCGCAATGAAGGGAAGCAATCATTCTGCAGGCACGACGAGCACGTATCCTTACCTGTGCGAGAACCTGGTGGTCCTGTGAAAGTTCGTGTTCCTTTACAGTTTTGTTTTTGAGTGCAGTTGCTGCGGACTTTGCAACTTTTGCTCTGTTTCGCCTTTTCCTTCTCCTTGCTTTTCTTCCTACGGCTATGTATATTAAGTTACATTGAAATAGGCAACGACATTGACACCGAATTAAGAAAAAAAAACTCACAACCGCCATTTCTCCTTCACAAAGACAAGAGGCGATGCATTGCTCTGAATTTAACTCACAGGTCAACATCTATGCCTAAAGTGTGGTAGTATTTGCTGGATCATTTCTCTGTTTATGTGTGTCAGCGAATGGCGTTTTGAATACTGAACTGCAAAACACACAATGTTGAAAAGCGGAAGCACCGCAGCCCTGATTTGCTGCAAGGAGGCTAGCAAAATTATTTCCGCTCTTCCTTTTTTCCCTGTGTCCTTTTTTCAAACCAACAACATACATTTACTCCTTGGCTGTTTTTGACTCGTCTACGTGCACCAGTGCACAGTTTGGCGATTGCTGTTTTTGTTGCTGTTCTTTTCCCACCCTTCGACACCTCCGCCACAGCCATGAAGATCAAGAAGAAAGAGTTGCGCAAGCGGGAGGCTCAGCTGCCCATCAACTACCCCGACCCCGATGTCCTCCCCGAGTCGCTGCCCGGTGGCGCGATCGACCTGGAGGCAGAAATGGTGCAGGTGGAGATCCTGTGCAAGCGCCTTGCGCACAACGAGGTCGTGATCCGCGATGCCGTGCTTGCGGAGGTCCCTCACTACCTTGAGCGCCTCACCGCGGCAATGCGGGAGATGGAGGCGAGCTACGAAGCCGAGATCGCAGAGGTGCAGACGTACTTTGCGGCCCACCCGAAAGCGCCGAACCCGTACCACTACGAGAACCTGCCCCTATCTCTGCAGCTCTTCCGCGAGAAGGCGGCGGAGCAGGAGCGCGAAAACCGCCGTAAGCAGTCACTGCGCGAGCTGCGCCACCAGCAAGCTGAGACCCGGCGGGAGAAGGACCACTACGGCCGCTTTGGAAAGCCGGCCGGCGACGCGGACAACGCAAGCGACGATGAGGACTCCGACGCCGGCCTGAACACTGGGCCGCGTCCGCCGCACGAGTACAAGGGGCAGAACGTGCACCGTGAGCGCTACCAAGCCTGGATGGAGGCCTGGTGCGACCTCGAGCTTGTGTTCCTGAAGCTGGCGCGCGGCATTCACTACTGCATGTGGCACTCCGATAAGCCTCTCGTGCAGCTCGCGTGCGCGCAGAAGATTGCGGACCTGCTGCATGCTCCGCAGACGACGCGTTGCAAGGTGCTCTTTTACGGTGCCCTTTTCCGTGTCCTTGCCCGCGAGTGGCCGACGATTGACCGCTACCGCATGGACAAGTACCTGGCTCTCGTGCGCCGCATGGTGTTTGCCTATTTCAAGCTCGTGCGGGACATCCACGAAGAGGAGGTGGAGTCCCTGGCGAAGCCTGGGGCTTCGTCCGCCAAGGACAGCAAGCAGGATACCGCCATGCAGGCGACGCCGACGAAGAAGGGCAAGGCAGCCGCGAAGCGCAGCCGTGACGCGGACGCCGCCGCCGCCGTCGAGGCCACCGCAGAGGCGGCGGAGGCGGATAGCAGTGCTGCAGCGAACTGGAAGGTCTCGCACGGCATTCCGCACGCCGCCGTGAAGAAGTACCTTGGCAGCGCCACCGACACCGCTGCGGTGGCGGAGATGATCTTCTTCATTTTGCAGCGTCAGATCTTCTCAAACACGGCAAGCGTGGGTCTGACGATGCACATCTGCGACGTCGCCTTCGACGAGCTGGTGAAGGCGGCCACTGGCGTCAACCTCTTCCTCGCCCTGTCCGCCGGCATTCCACTGTACGCTATGAGTCAAGGCAACTACGTGGAGAAGCGCGTGCTGGACAACTTCTTCCCGCCCATCGCGGGTGGCGTGTACACGCAGCGCAGGGCGGAGCAGCTGGTGGAGGTGATGACGACCGCCGCAGGCAGGGGGGCTGCGGCGAAGAAGAGCGGCAGCAAGGCCAGAAGCGCTGCTGCCGCCACCGCGGAGGAGCTGGAGGCGAAGGCGACGGTGCAGGCGACGGCGGAGGCAAACGCGATCATGCTGGAGCTTGCCTTCTGCTGCCGCAAGTATGCGGTGGCGCGCGGTATCGCCTACGAGGTGCGTCCCATGTTCTCTGAGGCGGAGCTCATCCTGCGCCAGTCTGCCGATCCGGAAGCGTTCCAGGAGGTGTCGCACACTGGGCAGCGCCGCCGCATCGAGCGCGAGCTCACCGACGTGGACGGTATTCGCGAGAAGGTGCGCAGCGAGCGACAGGCCGTGCGTGAGATTAAGAAGCAGGATCGCCACGCAGTGCTGAAGTCCAAGGTCAAGGCTCGCAAGGCCGCTCTGGTTGCGGAGGGCGGGGAGAAGGCGGCGGGTGTCACCAACGCGGAGCTGCGAAAGAAGATTGTCGCGGAAGAAGCGCGGGCGAAGCGCAAGCCGATCCACAACACAAAGCGCAAGAAGGCGTACCACCTCACAAGGAGGACCTGTACGGCGACGCTGACAGCGGCACGAGGCGCCGCTAAACGCAATGAGTGGGGCTTGTGACTGCTGGTCCGCGTCAAGAGCGAGGCACACACACACACATGTGCACACCCCCTCCCCCAAAAAGGAAATAAACTCAACCAGCTAACCGCCAACAACGGGAAGTGCGCTTCGTTGTCGACTTTTGGGTAAGTGTACCTGCCTCGCCTGGTATGAGCGTTTCTTGTGCGCGGTCTTTACCACATGGGCAGCTGACGTCCCGTTCTCTCTGTGTGAGGGAGCCTGGCTTGGTGGAGGAGAGACGTGGGATAAAGATGTATCTCGCGCTTTTTTAATCTAAACGGGGAGACATTGTTGTCTTTTTTTTATTCATTTGATAACACGAATAAGGCCTTGTGAACTAATACTAATCATCAGAAACATCATCTTTCGCAGCGAACCTTCGAACCGGTATGTTTAAAGCAACGGCAGCAACTATGCTGACTAGATGCTGCGCTATCTCTGCTCGATTTATTCAATCGCTCAGCTTTCAAATCATGGCGCTTTTGACGGAGGAGAGGATGGGGCCTTTTGCGTTCGCATGCTTAGCTGCTAGAGGCTACACTCGCACTTGCATTGTGAGACGGAGCGCATTCTTTGCTGAGGGCTTGGCGAGGAGTCAGGGTTGCCCTCTCTGTTGGAGGTGTTTCCACGTGTACGCATCCGCTAGTCGTTTGTGTTTTCATGCACTGCTTTATGGCGCTGCACCTTCGCTGCTTCTTGCCTTCCCGTCTCACTCACTACGTCATCCAATCGGATGGATACCGCGTCTCTCTGCTGACTTGTGACGTTTTTTTCCTGCTCATCGTACGAATGAGTGTGGTGTATTCATTTTCTTTTCTATGACACTTGTGCTGCCATTGCGCGAGCAAACGGATAACAAGTATACGAGCGTGCCGCTAAATACACATCTCCCATTCACTCTGTCCTGGATCACAAGTACTGGCAGCTCAAATTCGAAGCAGCATCTGCCCTTTAAAAAAGGAGCGAGTCTTCACCACAGCTGAGCCTTTTCCCCCCTCCCCTCCCCCCTCCTGTCTGTGCTGTTCTCCATTCTTTCACTGGTTTAACAGAAACTGTAGTTTTTGTGTACTCCCTCCTACGCTGCCCCACTCTCGGTGCACTGTCTCCTCTCCGCATAGAGACAAAAAAAGGTGTTAGTCAGCCAATCAGGGCTCCTTCTTATCAGCGGTGCTTTTACACTTCTAGTCAATTGAGAGCTCCTTGCATGTACAGCTCCTTCACTCCCCGCTGTAGGTATCCTCCTTTCCTTTCTTGTTAAAGAGCCCCTCAGCACGACCACAGTCTTGTTTCGACTCCCTCCACAGCGAGGTGTGGAGGAACAAATAGACTTACAGCCACAATCAACAGCGCACCAGCGCTCATTTTTTTGGTTTCACACCCGTCAGCATGTCTTTCTACAACAACGACTACGGCGGCTACTACGGTGGGCAAACAGGGCACGGCGGCGTGGCCGAGTCCACGGTGCGAAATGACAACGCCGCGTACGGCAATCCGCCCTCTGTCGGCTCCGAGTCTCTCACGAGCTCCGACGACGCGCCGGGGATGGGCTTGGCACAGCCGTGCCACGCTTCGCCGAATAGCACAAGCGTCGCCCCTCAGTACGACGTGCAGCGGCGCGCAACGCCGCCGGAGCAGCAGCAGACAGCCGTGCCGCAGTACGGCTCCGCGACGGTGGGCCGCTCCGGCACGCAGACCACCTTCGACAGCCTGCGGCTCGGCAGCTCGTCGGAGTCGCCACTGATGCCGCTACCGCACCACCACACGGACACGTACGAGCAACCACTGCCACCGGAGGCCCTTGGGGCACGGCAGCTGATCGACTACATCTTCGCACCCCGGGCACCGGGTCGGCCGCACAGCGCGCTGTCGCCGCCGTCGGTCGAGGCACACCCGCGGCCGCGCGAGATCGGCTGGCCAATACCGCTGCCAACGGAGCCGGTCAACCCGTCCAACGGCCGTCGCCTCGTGTACTTTGGCCAAGGCCTGCCTCCCCAATTCGTGCTAGCAGAGCAGAAGAACCGCTTCATTGCCGTGGTGTTCAAGCCGGTGCTGCCGCCTGGCGCGGCTGCCGTGATCGGCGTCGGGCCGAATCTAGGGGACGCGAGTGCGCCGACGCGGTACACTTCGTTCGGGACGGTGCTGGGCTACTCGGACGACAACACGATGATCGTCTGGCACGATCGGTCGGAGCGGTTTGCCAGCCGCATCTCGCTTTCCAGCATCCAGACAATTCACCGCGCGACTGCCATGCAATGCAAGCACTGCGGCTTTGTCCTCCTCAAGCTGGAGCTGCGCGAGCACATGAGCACTCACAAGAAGGGCTCCGGCGTCGAGTACGGCGTGTTCACCGATGACGAGGAGCTCGGGCTGCTGTGCGGCGACTCGGGGCTCATGCAAAACCTGACCGCCCCGCGCCACCTCGGCGAGGGAGCGCAAGGCGTGGTGGACCTCATGGAGGTGATGCAGCCCACCTCCGCCGAGCTGCAGCAGGCTGGACCGGCGAGCGTGGCATACAATTTCCGCAGTCAGCACCTTTCCGGAGCGTCGCGGCTGCAAAGGGTGGTGGTGAAGTCGATGAACTTCGCGAACGGTCGAACCGCGCTCGAGGAGTACCAGAAGTCGGTCCGTTTCATGACTGTGATGCAGCACCCCCATCTTGTCGAGTACCTGGCGGTGCAGCTGAAGCCGGATCACCGCACCGTGCGCATCTGCATGCCGTTCTACGAGGAGGGCGACGTCTCGGCGATGATTCGCGACTTCCGCGGCGACCACTTTGAGGAGAGCTTCGTCTGCTCTGTTGCGTTGCAGCTGTCGTTGGCGTTGGCCTTCCTGCACGAGCGCAACCCGCCCATCGTCCACGGTGACCTCAAGGTGGAGAACGTGATGTTTTACAATCACAAGCAGCAGATCGTGCTCATGGACCTGGACGCTAGTCGCGAGGTGATGGAGGGGAATCAAGTAGCGGTGCACTCGTCTCTCGGCACAACGGCGTACATGGCACCCGAGACGCTGAAGGTGGAGCGTCTGATGCCGTCGTCGGACATGTGGAGCCTCGGCGTCTTCCTCTACGTCTTGACGGTGCTGCCAGACTTCCCGATGATCCTCAACCCCAACACGCAGAACCTGGACTTGCTCAACGCGGACTCGTGGGCCACGCCGGAGGATTTGCGCGCCATGGAGACCTACTCGTCCAGCGCACTCAGTGGCGGGCGGTCCAGCACCGCATCGGCGAGTGCAGGACAAGGGAATCGTGGGATGACGTTAGGCGACTGCGTGCGCATCAACGTGACGCGTAAAGGCTTCTCAGAGGACCTCGCGCAGCTCATTGTTGACCTTCTTTCCTACAACCCGCTGAAGCGACCCACAGCGGACGCGGTGGGAGGGCGGCTGACGGACATCATGACGAAGTGCCTGCTGGACTACTAAAGCTGTGCGCAGTGAATTCGTGTCTCGTTCATGGAGCAATCCTTCACCACTCGCTTGCCTTCACGGAGAAGACGCGCAGGGAAATGCGGCGGGTGCGGGGCTGCACTGTCGAGCTTTCTTCCTGTGACCACGTCCAGTCTTTGTGAACCTACACACACGAGTCACCTCTATCGTGCGTTGCGCAGAGCCGCAAGCGAGCTCCCACGTCCCAGCCTACATGGAGTGTCCATGCCATTCGTCTCACTTGTTGCCTTGCGTTTTGTATAGATGCTTATTCGCGTAGGCTTGTTTGACTTCTACGTTGTAGCCGCAAACCTTTTTTCCCTCTTAAATGTGTCTTTGTTTGTGTTGCGATCTGGTTTCGCTTTTTTTTTTTACCTGTGGTATGGATCCGGACTTTTCCTTACTGTCTTTTTCTATCTTGCTTGCCTTCCTCTAAAAGAAAAAACAAACAAACAAGAAAAACGGACGCCATAGTACCAAAAGGCAAAGCCATTTGCTTCTGCGAAAGAGAGCGAGCTGTGCGTGCCACGTTTTTTGCATGTGCATATTGCTGTCGCCCTTTGCCTTCATACTGTAGGGTGCTGCGTTTTCCCCGCGTAAAAAAGACCAAAGGCAACGACAACAGGCTTTCAAAAAGATCTTCTGAGCGAGGAATGGTGACATGGACGACGCCTGCTTCCTGCAGTGCCCGTTCAAGGACCTTCATCGCGTTTCCTTTTTTTTTTGTCGTCAATGTCCAAAGGAGATGAAGGAGGCTGTGAAACACGCTTTTTGCATGTGAGCCTTGTCTAGGGTGGCTCCTTGCTTGTGTCAGGCACACCCTGGCGGTGCAACTCGTCGAACATGGTCTCACGCGTGTGCAAGCAAATTGAACCACTATGCGGTGCTCTGTCTTTTCCCCTTTTTCTCTTTTCTCTCTACCGAATACCATCTCCGCTCATGTATCCTCCTTCCTACTGTATGCTGAACAGCTGTCAAAAACAGGCTGCACTACCACGCCCCGTCGGTAAAGGACATCTACACACACACTCACTCGACTGAGTAAACCTCTCAACGTCACATAGAGGCTATCGAAGACAAGTACAAAGCAAACAAACAAACAAAAAAACCAACAAGTAATGCCCACGATCGAGACTCCATTTGTGATGGAGCTCCACCCCGGCGAGGAGCTGAAGCTCGCTCGCACTGCGGCAGGGGAGGATGACGGCGCTGCCGCCGGTGCCTTCGCAAAGAACGACTTCCAGGCGTGGGTGAGCAGCATTACTTTTGTGGAGGAGGTCGACGCCGAGGCCGATGCCACGGCCGCCGCGACAAAGCCCGCGCCCGGGCACAAACACAGCGTCGTCCGCGTCAGCCTCGTTGCCCACCTTCTCCCGCAAGCCGGCGACGGCAAGCTGGACCGCAAGCGCCACCGCGATGGCGCCGCAGCTGCCTCCCCTACTACTGCCCCCTATGAAGACGGTGACCTTGGCGAGCTGCAACTTCAGCGCGAGCGCAGCGGACACGGCCGCGTCGTCGACTGGTGCCACGAGGTTGGGGAACTCCGTCGTGTTCCGTGCGCCGCTGGCGTTCACCTCGAAGGGGACACTTCAAAACTTGGCGGTGGTGGCGGAGGACATGGCGACCACGGCGGGCTCGTCGGGGAGCAGCGGGTCCGTGAAGCGGTACCAAGGTGCACGCCGCTTTGCCGTGCGTCTGCAGGGGTTGCAGCAAACAATGTTGACGGAAGAGCAGGTGGTCCTGCTGGCGAAGCAGTAGACCAGACGGATACACCTGCGGC
Source organism: Crithidia acanthocephali (assembly GCA_000482105.1). Classification (NCBI taxonomy): domain Eukaryota; phylum Euglenozoa; class Kinetoplastea; order Trypanosomatida; family Trypanosomatidae; genus Crithidia; species Crithidia acanthocephali. The sequence continues at coordinate 1,519 of AUXI01000391.1, read as the reverse complement.
GGTTCTACTGATTGCTCTTCCTCTCCTGTAGAAGGTGGCATGCGGGCATGTGACTCAGCGGCCGTTTCTGTCACTTCCTTTTTTCCAGCGCGTATGTCGACGTGCTTTTTCGACTTGCTTTGCGAAACATCTGAACTGCGCGTAACTGTGGATCGTTTAAAAAGCCCGGTTTCTACCTAAGACATGGGCTTGCGAGTAACTAAAAAAGATAAAAAGAAAATAGTTTGTGAAGAGAAGCTACAAAAAAACGCAATGGAGCTCTGTAAAAGGACTCTTCCAGCTTTGCGCACATACACAAGTGAGCACTACTACTACCTCTGACAAGAGGTCTTCAAGGGGGAGGTTTTGGACTGCAGGCAAAGCCAAAGAGCATCACGCGGCATCTGAGCAGATGACGAGGGATTGCTTTTCAAGAAAAGGAAAAAGTATCGATGCACGTGATGTCCCCGCGTCAACAACAACCAACTATAATATGTACGGCGCAGAAGCGTACTTGTGACTGCGCAACAGAATCAAGCACCTTCTGTCTCTCTTGGCTCTTCAACGTTTTTTTCCGGCTTCTCTTCCCCTTTCTCGTGTTCTGAAACGGTTTTGGTGTTGCAGTATCTGTTTGGTATTCTCTTTTCTCCCTCTTACTGGGCCCTGCCTACAAAGAGGTGGAAGAGGCTGTGGATACATACACGGATGTATTGAGCTCTGGTCAGAGATTAGTTTATCGTTTCCTGACGTAACTGAGCACTTCTAGCATCGGCGATGTCTTTCTCCGACTCTACGCTTGAACAGCGAGGGCGGCAGCTCAGTTGCACCAATCCAAACCTATCCGCCGCAGAGCTCGCACCAGGTGCCGCTGATGCACCGGTGGTCGCTGACTCGTATTGGGTGCCGGACGTGGAGCAGATGAACGACGCGCGCCGTCAGAAGCCCTGGCGCGCCGACCCACACTTCTTCACCTCCGTCTCCGTTTCCTTGGCGGCCACCGTGAAGATGTTTATGCACGGCACACGTGGCTGCCCTGACATTTCGCAGGGCCGCTTCAACTGGTTCGAGGTGATGGGGCTCCTCATCGGGCACTTCCGCGATCGCGAGCTTGTGTTGACGGACAGCTTCAGTCTGCCGGTGGCGGCGTCTGAGGTGGAGTGCAGTATGACGGAGGCGTCGCAGATTTACATGGCAAACTACCTCGATTACCACCGCCGCCTTGGCAAGGCGGAGCCGGGTTGCGTCGGATGGTACCACACCCACCCCGGCTACTCGTGCTTTCTCTCCGGCATCGACGTGATGACGCAGCAGGGGAGCCAGCGCATGCAGGACCCGTGGGTGGCCATTGTGATTGACCCTGTGGAGACGCTGCGGACGGGTGAGTTCTCGATGAAGGCCTTCCGCACTTACCCGGAGGGCTACAGCCCGCCGGGGGCCTCTGCTGGACCCACTGGGCACGCGAAGGGCGACGCCAACAACTCGTCATCCTTCTCACCCTCTCCTCTCACTGGTGGCAGTGCGGCCAGCAGCACCAGCTTTG
>AUXI01000390.1:0-21665 GCA_000482105.1 Crithidia acanthocephali | reverse complement strand
ATTAAGAGGTTGTACTCATAAAACGATTCTGTTCAGAGTACGGTCTTAACCACAGCGGCAGGAAGCTGGCACCCGGTTGCTCAAAAGCTGAATCGCCGTTTTCCAGGCACGGTGTTCCAGAGCCTCGGCTTGTGTTTCGCCGAAGGGGGCTTAGCTCAGTGGTAGAGCATTGGATTCCAAATCCAGGGGTCGCAGGTTCAATCCCTGCAGTCCTCACTTTTTCCTGCCGCAGGCGCCGGCGCCGGAAAAAAGTGTTGACAAAAAGCGCACTCCGTGGGGCTCGAACCCACGACCACGAGGTTAAAAGCCACGCGCTCTACCAACTGAGCTAGGAGTGCTGTACTTTTCACTCGAAAACAGTTACCACCAGTGTGTCCCTATCAGGGCGTCTGCATCACCGTGAGTGTGGTTTTGCGTATGGCAATTGTGGTCCAACGGTTAAGATCCCCGCCTTCCAAGCGGGTGACCCGGGTTCGACTCCCGGCAATTGCAGCCTTTTTTTCCGCCGCGCAGAAAGAGAAAGGAAAGGGTAAAAATGGAGCGAATATGTGTGGGACGTTTTTTTTGTGTGATCGTGTCACTCCATGTTCTCTCGGATCAATCCGTTCGCTGTCTCGTTTTCTTCTTGCGCACTGGCCACGACGCCAGGCACCACCACACCTCCGCATTCCAATTGTGCTTAACAGCGTTTCAGTTTTCGCTTTTACTCAGACAACACACATATGTATAGTTAAGAAGAAATAGAGATTTAAAGTTCAAAGAAAAAAAACTTTCGTCTGCTTGGGTCGATACACACGCACAACTCAACACCAACAGAGAAAAGAAAAAAAGAAGAAAAGCATGCTGCTACCCTTGTTGCGTTCACGCAAAGGCAGCGGCGATCTCCTTCGCCTTGTCGGCCGCGGCACCATCCGTGCACCCACTCAGGTTCTGCCCGGCCCACAACTGCGAGTAGTCGCCACGCCCTGCCGCCTCCGCCGCCTGCCGCAGGTCAAGCAGGTAGGCCGCGCCGAACGGGTAGGTGGGGCCGTCCTCGCGCATGCTGCCCAGCTCTGCCATGAGGCGGTTGCGCAGCCCACGCGCCGGCCGGCCAGAAAGCAGGTTCGTCACGCTCGTCGCCGGGCGGCCGCTCTCCCGCGCATCCCGCAGCGCGGCGCGGTGCACGGCGGACGTCTTGGCCTCCGCAGTGCGCAGCAGCGACGTGCCAACCTGCACGCCATCCGCGCCGAGCGCCACGGCTGCCCGCGCCGTCGTCGCATCCGCAATGCCGCCCGCAGCAACAAGGCACGCCGTCGGCCCAAGCGCCGCGCGCACCTGCGGCACCAGCGCAAACGTGCCCGGCTGCTCCTCCACGCGGCTCTCGGGCAGAAAGATGCCGCGGTGGCCGCCCGCCTCATTGCCTTGGCACACCACAACGTCCACCTCGCGCTCGTGCAGGTACTTCGCCTCCGCCACCGTCGTCGCCGAGCACGCAACACGGAAGCCAGGGCCGCCCGCGGCACGCACGCGCTGCCACAGCGCGTCCGGCGGCAACCCGAAGTGAAACGACAGCAGCAGCGGTGGCGCGCCGCTCTTCGGGAGTCCCGCCAACACCTCCAGCAGCGCCTCCAGCTGCTCCGCCGTGAAGTGCGTCGACTTCACGGCGGCGAAGCGGCGCTGCACCATCTCCGTCGGGTTCTGCAGCCCCGCCTCCGCGTAGTACTTCGCCAGGTGCGCCATCCACTCCGACGACAGCGCGGCCTCAGCTGAGCCCGGCGCCGGCGGGGGTGGGTGGCAAAAGAAGTTGTAGCAAAGCCGCCGCTCCACGTTGTCCTGCACGAGTGCCCGCAGCTGGGCCGGGTCCATCCCGCTGCACGGTACACTACCGATGGCACCAACGCTTGCCACCGCACGCGCCAGCGCAACGTCGCCGTAGCCCGCCATGGGAGCCCCGATGAGCGGCACCGTGCACTGCGCTAGTTTGCACAGCCGGTTGCGCGCAGAGATCATTGTGATGAACTCAGGGACGGTAGGGGAGGAGGAGCAAAAAAAAAAAAGAGAGACGAAGTGACTGCAAAAGAAGGAAAACAGTGCGTTATCTGGCTAATATGAGAGTGAGAAAAAGAAAACGCTAACAAGAATGAGATATAATAAAAAACGAGAAAATAGAAGGTCGAAAGCAAATTCGGTGGATAATAATAGGAGGGACGAAAAAAAAGAAACCAAAACACGCTGACAGAAATGGGATACAGAAGGTGAGAAACCAACAAATTTAAAGCAATTCCGGTTGATAATAGTAACGGGGACTAAAGAGAAAAACAAACCAAAAAAAAGAAAAAAGAGTTTTTAAGCGCGAAAGAGTAAAGTTTTGTAACGGAAGGTTAGTAGATAGTGTAAAGCGCTGTCCTGTACGATGGGGTATGAGTAGAGAGAGTCAAAATGGCAGTGAATCACACAAAAGAAGAAGAAGAGAGGAGAGAGGAAAGATGACGAACACCCGAATGGAAAGCTACGCGTTCGGGTTGAGCTCTAACGTTTCCAGGCACAGCATTTTCGCCTATTCTGTTCTCATTGCGCTATACATGCTCACTATCGGCAGTTGTTTCACTCTCGCGCGCCTCAAAAAAAGAGAGAGACTTCATCGTCCAAAGAACTCGCTCCTCTACCATCAGTGAAAAGTGCTTTTTGTTCTGTTCTAGTTTTCCACACATAGACGACAACACACAAGGACATACAGCGACAAAAAAAGGGAAAAAAAAACAAACAAGAAGACAATGAAAGCTGGAAAAGAAGAAAACATTGAACAGATAGTTTATGTCTACAGTAGGAACAGGTAAGTACGCCTCAGATTGAGAAGAAAAAAAAGCGAGAACAAAAAGAGAGACTACAGAAAAAAAAAAAGACGACAAAGCCAGAGCATCAGATGAGTACAAGTCACGATCGAAAACAACATCAGGAAAACACACACACACACAAACATACATAGCAGTACATCTATGGATACCTGCAGACAAGCATGTCTGCGACAGAAAAAAGAAGGAAAAAGGAAGAAGCGTTCTCCAAGCATGTGTCAGACCACCCGACCACTTAAAAGTCGAAGTCGTCGTCCTGCACCGCTTCCTCCACTCCGCGACGGCGATCCAGCAAATCGCGGCCGTCGTTCAGCGCCGCATCCGGCGTCTCTTCGGGTGTTTCCTCTACGCCCTCGTCTTCCTCCGAGGCGTCTGGCGCTGTCACCGCCGGCACATTTGACGTGGGCGGCTGCGACTCGGGTGGGGACGTGAGCTCTTCGCCCCACTCATCCACCAACGCCTTCACCGGTGTCGTGTGCTCGCCACCGTCCTTGTCGCCGCTACGCACGTCCGGCTGCTGCTCTTGCTGCCCCTCCTCTTCTTCCTGGTACGACGTGGCGTCGTCGATATCGCTCAACTCGTCCTCTTCGTTCGCCTCTGCCTTCTCGGCGGAGGAATCGGCACCGGCAGCGGCGGGGGCCAAAGAATTGTCGTGGCTGGATGCTGCAGGTGTCGAGGCTAGCTCCCCCCACGCGTCGTCGTGCTCGTCACTCCTCGCGGCACCGGGCGGCGCAGGAGGCGGAACGGCAGGCTTCTCGTCCGTTTCGATGGGTATCGGCGTTGCAGCCGCCACTTCCTCTTCATCGAGCTCTGACGCATCGCTCTCACCGTGGTAGCGTGGAGCAGCCGCAGCAGAAGCGCCAGCAGGAGCGGCAAACGGGTTCATTGGTTTATCGTCCGACGTATCAGCATCGAAGGATGGCTGCAACTCCGGGTCGTCCAGTTCAGACGCCTCGGACGACTGCGCTTGAGGCAGGTGGTCGGTGTGGTCAGCCACTTCCTCGGCCGCCGGCGTCGACGCAGGCAGCGGTGTGTCGGCAGGATCTTTCTCCTCCTCCTCTCCTGCCTCCTGTGCAGAGGCACTCCGATCCGAAGAGAGCTCCTCAGCCTCCGCCACCTCGGCTTCACGCAGCACCGGCGGTGCGACAGCCGCCGCTGCGTCAAGAGAGGAGAGTTCGTCGCCGCTGTCGTCGCCGTTGTCGCTTGCGTCCATCGCAGCTGCATCTGGCAGGCCACTCTCATCCGCCCCAGCACCGTCCTCGTCCGCCGTCTCCGCGACGGCGCCATCAAAGTCGCTGCCGCGCGACGATGCGTCTGGCAGCGTGGGCGGCGCGAATGGGTTTGCCTCCGGGGTGAGCTGATCTTGGGACACCTCGGCCGGCGGCACCAGTGCGTCCAGCTCCTCCGCTGGCGTTGCTTCGTCGTCAGCGGGGTGTGCGGCGTGCGCCTCGGCACCGCTCGCCTCCGCCGGCTCCTCCGCCTCTTTGTCGTCCACTTCCGAGCTTTCATCGTGCAGAGAGGCAGGTGTAGGCGTGCGCGCCACAGCAGCCTCCTCCGCTGCCGCCTCGCTGGCACCTAGGCCGTCTGACAGCTCGTCGAGACTCGCCGCCGGGTGCAGCGGAGGCGCAGCGGCCGCAGACGACACAGTGCTCCGCTCCTTCTCCTGCGGTGTCGGAGTCGCTGGTGCTGCGTTGCTATCGACCTCTACCTCCTCCGCCTCCTCCGCTTCCTCAGCATCGCTTTCGACACCATCCGCCGGCGGTGCCTCCTGCTCCTCCTCCTCCGCCTTCAGAACAGGGGCAGAGGTGGCGGACTGCAGAAGCGTGGAGGTCTCCTGTGTGGACGGTGCGGCAGCCGGCACGTCTCCTTCCGCCTCGTGTGGACCGCTCTCACTGCGTTCGTCATGACCAGCTTCACTCGCCGCCTCCACTTCCTCCTCCTCGTCCTCCTCCTCTGCTGGGTGCGAGAGGGCCGCTTCGTGCTCCCCAACGTCCAACTCCTGTTCGCTAGTTGTGTCAGCTAGCGGCGCGGTGTCAGGAGCGGGTGCGTCATGCACACCCCTCTCATGTGCGTCCTCTCCCGATGCACTGTCACTGCGGAGCGGCGCGGCATGCGAGGCATCAGCGTCGGACTCCTCGGGAGAAGCATGCGGTGGGCTGACCGGGGCATCCGCGAGTGACGGCGGAGAAGACAGGTCGGCAGCAGCAACCGCAGGTGCATCCACTTCGTCCGCGGCGGACTCTTCCGTGTCGTGCACTTCACTCATTGCCGATGCACTCTCCGCTGCCTTGAGCGGCGGAAGGGCGTCACTGTCGTCGCTAGCCTTCTCGCCGACATCGATGGCGGCCGTGCTGGGGGAGAGAACCGGCGTTGCCGCCTCCTCTTCCTTCGCTTCCTCCGCAGCAAACGCCGACAGCGGCTCTGCACCTGCAGGCGGAGTGGAGGCCGCAGCGTCTTCGTGCAGCGCGCCGTTGCTGCTCTCCAACTCACTCGGCTCCTCCTCCCTCTCCCCATGCTGCTCGTCCGCATTTGCAGCTGCGTCGGCATCTGTGCCGACACTCAGGGTATCGTCCAGATTCGCAATGTCAGGCTGTTCTTCTTCCCCCGCCACAGCGTGGAGAGTTTCTTGCAGAGCCGCCTCGGCTTCGACCTCCGCCTCCGCCTCCTCATCTTCCTCTTCCTTCTCGCTGTCAATGATGGACAGCGGCGTCGCGGCGAGGTCGAGCTCAGCAGAGTTCTCCCTCGACGCTGCAGTGAGCGCGCCTGGCAGCGGGGCCGCCGCACCACTCAACTCTGCCGCCGCGTCGCCGTCGTTGTCGCTCTCTGCGTGTTCGGAGGCGGCGTCTGCTTGTGGGGGAGCCGGTTCGAGGGGCGTGGACGGCTGCGAGGCTGCTGGTGTTTGCTGTGCCGGCTTTTCCTCCTCCTCGTCTTTGTCCTCGCTGAGGTGCTCCGAGGCAGCCGGGCTTGAGAGGTGCTGAGAGGCTGAAGCAGACAAGACAGCAGGCGCTCCTGGTGCCGCTTCTTCCGCCTCCTGGCTTGGCGCTGCATCCTGAACACCAGATACGCTTCTGCTGGACGCGTGGTGCGACGAGAGGTCAGAGGGAGGAGCAGCATCGGGAGCAGATGCGACCGCAACTTCTTCGGCGTCGTGCTCGCTCTCCAGAGGAGACGTGGCGACGGACTTCACCTCTGCCGCAGCTTCCACTTCTCGCTCCTCTTCTCGACTGTCTCCTTTCGCGAGGTCAGAGACTGGTGTCCGCGGAAGCTCATCCTCGTAGCTTGGTGGCTTCGGCGTGTCAGCTCCTTCTTCCTCCTCCTCCGTTTCTGCGTCCGCCTCGTCGTGGATCTGCGGCGCTGGTGCAGCAAGCAACGAGTTCTCACCTGACGCAGCAGCCGCCTCACTCGGCTGCTCGTCCTCGGCGTCACTATTCTTTTCACTGCCGGCATTCACCATATGTGTCGAAAGGTGTGCGGACGCCGGTGCTGCAGCTTCGCTCTCCTCATCTTCGTCCTGCTTGTCCGTCGCCGCGGAGAGCTCGCTGGCCGGCGTCGATGGCAGCGGTGCATCCACTGCCACGTCCGCGCCCGCAGCTGCAGAAGAGACGTCAGCCTCCTCCACTGCGCTGCCCACGGATCGAGCAGAGTGCTCCTCCGCTGCCTGCCTTTCTTCATCATCCGACGCTAGGTGCTCCGAGGTACTCAATGCAGGCGTAGCTGGCTCTGCAGGCGTCGCCAGCGCGCTCTCACCTCCCTCCTCAGCCTTTTCACTTTCGAGGTCTGACTGCACCTCAGCCGCTGGCGGTGGGGGCGTGGGAGAGACGGCGACCTCCTCCTCACTGTCGTCATCATCGTCGTCCTTGTCGGCAGCGGCCTCCTGCTCGTGCAGAGAGGAAGCTGCGGAGAGCGCGTCGTGTTCGTGCGCAGACGGCTGCGACGCAACCTCGTCCGCCTCCCCGTGCAGTTCAGACGCTTCGGTCGATGGCGTGCGAGGGACGGGCAGCTCCGCCGCGCTTCCAGCACTCTCCGCCACGGAGTGGATGCTTGCTGCAGCCTCTGCTTCTACCTGAGCCGCGGGGCTCACGTTGTCGCCGTCCGGCGTGGAATGCACCGACGCCGCGGGCGTGGACGGCGACGTTTCTGCCGCACTCGCTGCATCCTCCTTCTCCTCTCCCCCATGCTGCGAGGACGCGAGGGACTTCACCGACGGCGCCATCAGCGCCTCTTCATGCGCATCGTCTGGGTCTTCTGCGTCTGTCACGTTGGTTGTGGCAGAGGAGCTGAGGGCGGCAGGTGCGGCGTCTTGCGGCACACGGTCCTCCGCCTCACTCGACGCGTCGGACGGCACCTGCACCGGCGCTGCGGCGTCCTCGTCCGCGAGGGATGCGTGCTCCGAGGCAGCTGGCGTGGTGGGAGACCTCGGCACCGACGGCACCGCCTCTGCCGCGTCGTTGAAATCGTCATCGTAGGCATCGGACGACGGGGTGTCAGCAGGAGCCGCACGTGGCACCGGTGTCTCCGCCGCCTCGTCGTCATCTTCTTCGGATGATTCAACTGGGACTGGCGGGGCTGCGTCGCGCTCATCCCGCTCACTGTCCACGTCGGAGAGTGGCGGAGGTGGAGCGGGGTGGTCGAGCGAGGACGCAGAGGAGTCGGATACGGTCGCGGGTGCGGCCACGGTCACGGCCACCGCTGCTGCGGCGTCTGCGTCGGACGTAGCATCCGACGTAGCATCCGACTTCACCTCACTCACGACGTCCTTAGCATCGTCAGCAGCAGCGCCAGCGTCGTCTTCTTTCAATTCGTTGTCGCTGTCGTTCTCGAACTCGTCGGATGAGGAGTAGTGGGCGGATGGCTGGGCTGCTGCAGCAGGGACGGAGTTCAGCGAGGACGCGGGCGACGACTCTGGTGGCGTCTGATGCTCGCGCGGCGCAGGCGGCGGGACCAGGTCATCGCCATCCTCCTCCGTGTCCGTCTCCCACTTTTCTTCCTCATCCTCTTCCTCCTCTGGCTCAGCGGGGCTGGCGTGCTGCGGCGGCTGCTGCGGCGACAGCGGGCGGCGTTGCGGCTTCCTCCCGCTCTGACGGCGCGGCCGACGGCGTTTTCATCGGGTGCGACATCGACGTCTCCGCCTCGTCCTCCGACACCGACTCCCACGCGTCGTCGTCGTCGTCGTAGGCGGCGTTGTTGTTGGCTGCGTTCGCTGCACCGTCGCTTTCCTTCTCGTCCTCCGGCTGCGGCATGGGCGGGGTGGCGTCGTCCTCGACGTGCGCGGAGGCCGACTTCTCCGCCTCATCCACGTCCGCGACATCATCACTGTCATCGCCAGCAACCACCAGCGGGGGCTCCGGTGTGAGGGGCGTAAACACGGCGTTCACGTCTTCTTGCGGTGGCTGAGCTGCCTCAGCTCCTTCGCCGTCGTCGTCGTCCGCCTCCGGCTGCTCCGCCGTGGACGCAACGCTGTCGCTCTCGCTGGCCTTCTCGAACTCGTCGCTCTCCGCCACAATAGGCAGGACAGGCGGCGGCGGGGTTGAGGCAGCAGCACGATCGTGCGTCTCCTCCTCCTCGTCCTTCACCGCACCGCCTTCTTCTTTCGGCACCGGTGACTCCGCTTCTGCATCGTTTTCTGACGCCGCGGAAGGGCTGTTGCGGCGGTGGTAGGACTGCGCCGCAGAGGACTTCGACTCCGCCTCGTCGTCCGCATCCGCGTCACTGTCGCGGGCCGTTGCGGGGACCGGCCGTGACGACCCGTGTGAGAGCGAGGTGGACGACTCGAGTGTGGTATGCGGGTGCTCACCGGACTCCTTGCCCGCTTGCGTGGCAGCCAGCGCGTCACGGCTGCTGTCAACCGGACTCGATGTCGAGTTCTCGTCGTTGTAGTGGCTATGGCTGTTGCCATGTGAAACTGCTGGGAAGGCATCGGCGCGGGAGGCACGTGCGCGGCTGGCGGTGCCGGCTTTGCGTCGTTGTCGGCGGCCGCCTCGCCAGCGTCCTGGTCATCAGACGAGGTGGAGGCGAAGGAATCGTCGTACCCGTCTTTGCCGTCCTCCGCAGGCTCAGTTGCATCGGCCACCGCAGCAGCAGCACCGTCAACGGCGGCGGCGCTGCTCTCTCTGCTGTCGTCCTCGTCCTCGTTCTTGTTGCCGCTCTCCGTCTGCTGCGCAGATGCGTCGCTTGACGAGCTCTCATGAGCAGCACGAGCCTCCTCTCCCGCCTCTCCCTCCTCCTCGCTCTGTGAGCGTGCGTGCTCGCTCGCCTCCGGGGCTGCCTCCGGCCGCGTCGGCGGAACTGCGTCGGTATCGCTCGCGTTCTTTGCACTCGACTCCGCAAAGCTGTCCTCCTCTGCCTCCGCTCTGTGCTGCTGCGTCTCCTCGTCGGCCGAGGCCACACTCGCTGACCGGGACAATGACAGAGAGGAGGAAGAAGACGACGCAGATGGCTCAGCCACCGATGCGGAAGAGGCCGTCATGCTGCCGGTGCTGTCGCTGCTGCTGCTGCGGCACAGGAAAGCACTGCGCAGATCGCGGTGGGCGGCGGGGGTTGGCGAGGCCGTGCCGCTAGCCTTCCCGGCGTGGTCAGCCTCCGTGGGTGTCGCGTCCATCGTGATTTCGTAGGTGGGTCGCTGGAAGGGTGCCGAGCACACACGCGCAGGTCGCCCGGTCGTGCCGTTTTGCGGAGCCGGTGAGCGGCTGCGGCTGCGGCTGCGACTGGACTGAAACACCGGCGTCGTGCGCTCGAGGTACACCTGCTCCTCCAGCGTCTCGCGGTGGGCGGCGCGGACCTGCAGGTCATTTGTGTAGAGCCGCCGCACGAGCTGCCGCTGCTGCCGCCGTGTCAGGGTGCTGTAGCAGCTGGGCCGCTCGGGATTAAAGGGCAGCGCTGCGGCACGCCTGCCTGGGGTGGAGGCGCTGTGGAGGCGCTGCACCGACTTGCGAATCGCGAGGGGCGACCGCGCTGTCGCCGCGATGGGCGGCTCGGTGAGGAAGTCGTCGTCACCGCCGCCGCTGCGCCGCCGCTGCTGCTGCTGCTGTGTCCAGGCCAGCGCTGGCGGGGCGGGGCGGCGTGGGCCGGCGGACGGCGGTGCGGGGCGGTGTGGCGTTGGCCGCGGCGGTCCAGAGGCGGGGCGGCGGGGGGCCGACTGCGATGCACCACGTGGCACCGACGGCAGCCGTGGTGTTCGCGGCACCGCCGTGACGGACGGTGAGCGGCCGGCAGGGGTGTCGGCGCTGCGCAGCCCCGCGCTGGCGGCTCCGCCCGGGGTGGCTACCTTCGTACTGCCGTTGCCGGCGGCGAGGAGGAGGGTGATGGCGGGCGACGTGTCCACGACGGCGGTCTCGTCCAGCGGCAGGCCGCCGACGATGACGATGTCACCGATGCGTTGGCCGCGGGCGGGGAGGCTGCGGCGCAGTCGCGTCGTGGCCGTCGAGTCGTTGAGCCCCGCTGCGTCGTCTGCACGGGCGGCGGCGGCCGCCACGGTGGAGACCACCGCGCGCAGGCCAAAGCGAGTCGGCACCGTGGTGCAATCCATCTTCACGCGTCGCCAGAAGAGCGTCGCGGTGGAAAAGAGGAACACCTCCAGCGGCGCCGACGACACTCCGGCGTCATCTGCCACGTCAACGTCCTCCGTGGCACCGCCGGCACCATCCGCGGTGCGGCCACCAACGAGGAAGAGCACCGGGCAGCCATCCAGCTTGCACGCGGTCATGTCCGCCAGCTCCAGCGCCGGCGGTCGCAGTGCGCCGTTTGGCTCTACGCGGGCCCACATGCGAGTGATGAGGTCCATTTTGTAGAAGTCGGCCACCGCCACGGCACCCTCCACACTGCCGTCCGCATGCGACGTGGAGGCTGCGTCGCTGCTTGAGGCTGGGCTTTTCGGCGCTGCGGCAGCGGCGGCGGTCGTCTCGGCGTCCACCGTCCATCCACCGAAGAGGTAGAGAGACGTGGCGTCGCTGACGGCCGCGGCGTGGCCGTAGCGCGGCGATGGTGCGTCGTTGCCGAAGGAGCGCCGCACACTCCACTCTCGCGTCCGCATGTCCAGGGAGAGCAGATCGCGGCAGGAACAGCAGATGCCGCTGCTGGAGAGGCCACCGAGCACAACAAGGTAGTCGTCGTGCAACACTGCCGCGTGCCGCCAGCGAGCCAGGCTGCCACTCCCGCTGTCTACCGCCACAAAGGAGGAGGACGTGGTCGCGAAGGACGGCGTGTCGACCACCGTGCAGGGCAGCTCCGTGCAGTGCACTGTGGCCGATTCGGCACTCCACTCCAGCCGCCACACGTCGGAGAAGACGGCGCTGTCCGGCGAGCGGCTGCGCGTGTCGGCAGCGATGCCGTCGCCGTCTGGCCGGCTGCGGCCGCCGAAAACGTACACCGCCTCGTCCGCCGCCCGAAAGACCGCAGTGTGGCCGTAGCGCGGCAGAATGATCGAGCTGGTGCTGCTGCCGCCAGCGCCGTGACTGCCGCGACGCGCCTTCAACGGCAGCCAGCGCTGGCTGCCAACGTCAAGCACAAAAGCACGCGATGAAGCCGCGCCGGTGGCGGTGGACACGCCGCCAAAAACAAAGAGTGCGCGGCCATCAAAGCAGCGGGTCAACGACGACTCGACCACCAACGGCAGACTCTCGCAGGGGTGGTGGGTCACGGCTGATACCACCAGCGGACCGGGCTTCTGCTGCGCGCCGAGGCTCCGCTCCGTCAGCCCACGCTGCCACGCCTGCTGCGCCTCCGCACGGCGCTGCTGCTCCGTTGCCGCGTCAATACCCAGCCCGCCATGATACCACGTCAGCTCGGGTGGGTAGCGGCGGTGGCTTACACCAGGAAACATCTGCGCGACGGCTGCTTCGGGCAGGAAGCTGTAGAGGGTGGCGGAGTGCGTCAAGCTGTCGCACACCACTTGCACCGTTGGCGGTGACGGCGGGCGGGCCAGCGGCGGCAACGGGCGTGAAGAGAGTGGCGTGGGGTGGTAGCCGGCGTACGACTGCGGCTTCGACACCGCAGCTGCAGCCGCGGTACCGACGGCAGCACAAGTGACATTGAGCACCGTCCGCGTGGTGTAGGCGTCGCCGAAGATGAAGTGGACAACGGCCACCTTATGCGAGGCGTCGGACGTGTACGCGTTGTGGGCGACACCGGTAGGGCCGAAGATGTGGTCCAGCAGCTCGCCTGTTTCCTCCGACATGGCGGCTGTGTCTTCCTCCTCCTCTTCGCCAAGTGCTGCAGCGGCGGCTGAGGTGGTGATCGTCTCGCGGTACGGCTGCAGGCTGCGATCTGTCTGCTTCATCTGCACCACCAGCTTGTCGTACGACAGCCCCGGCAGCACCTTCTGCACCGTCTCCTCTGATGGGTCGTTATAATCGAGTGGGACGCTGTGGGCAATCACGTCGTAGCCGCGCTCCGCCTCGAGCACCTCCTGCGCCAGAGGCACGCTGCCGCTCTCCGCCCCACTTATCGCCGTGGCGATGGCGGTCGGGTGGGTGTTGTGGCTCTCGTCGCCGGTGCGCCGCACGACGCAGCTGCACCGCAGGCCCCACAGCCGCGGCGACGGGGTGTAGGCATCGGCCAGCGTCACGACCTGACGTGGCAGCTTGATCCACTGCCCCCGCAACTCCACGACGACGCCGCGGCTGAGGCGTACCGTGCCGCTGACGGAGCTGAGGAGCAGGCGGTGCCGCGAGTGGCCCTGGCGCTCGCTGGAGGCGACCAAGGAGGACTGCAAGTCCACCTCCGCGTAGTTGTCTACGCGCATGGCGACCGCGTTGAGGCACTCCAGGTAGAGCGCCGCCACGGTGGTGGCAGACGTCGAGTCCGTTTCCACAGCGTCGTCCCCTGTCGCGTGTTGTTTTGCGTTCTTCTTGTACCGGTGGATGGCACGCTTCCGCACCGCCACCACGCAGCGCCGCAGCGTCTCCTCCTCGGCCTCTTCTCTCGATGCCGCGTGCGTCACGCCGTCCCCTTCCGCGGTGGTTGCGGTGGCGGGTGTGACGGCGATGCAGAGCCGAGCGCGCGCGTTGTCGGTGGACAGCAGCACCGGCGCACCTGCCGTCATCACCTGGCCACGGGTATCGGTTCGCAGCCGCGGACTGCAGCTGCTGCTCCTGCTCAAACCTTGCGAAGGCGACGACGATGTCGATGTGAGTGCCCAGGCCCGCTGCACGTCCTTCACCGATGGCGGCGTCGACGGCGCCGTCCACGCTGCCTGCAGCTCTTCCGCACTGCTGCCGCTGGTGGTGAACCATAGCCGCACGTTGGACGGCGGTGGTGCGGTGGAAAGTGGGGAGGTGGACAGAGTGTTTGCAGCTGGTGCTGCTGGTGTTGTCGCGGATGTGCTGTGACCGCCTACAGGAGATGCGACGAGTCGCAGCGAGCGGAGGCAGAAGACAGCCGACTGCGCATTGAGTGGGTGTTGTCGCACGTCGCAGTGCACCGCCACCTGAGCCCCCAGCAGCGTTGTGGCGGACTGCAGCGCAGACGCCGTCGTGGTGCCGACGGACGGGGCTGAGACACAAAGCGTTGCAGCGAAGTTTGTGGTGTTCTCACTTGCTGCGTAGAGTTGGGCGTGGGGGATGCACATCGCGCCTGCCCAAGCAGTCGCCGCTGCGGCGCTGCCAGTGTTGGTGGTGTCGCCGGTGTGCCGCCTGCCAGCCACCCCGTCGTGCATCGCGCTGCGCGAGTACCGGCGGGCGGCGCGGTTCGTTGGCGGTGTAGGGTGGTAGCCAGCGTGACTCACCGACATCGTGGTGGACACGGTTGCACTTGCCGCAGGGACGAGGACAACTTCCCACGGCAAGCAGCTGAGAGCGGCAGCAGTAGCGGCGCTGCTCGAATCAGACAGTGCGGCACGCGGCGCGTGGTCAGCGCTGCTGCCGCCGCTCGCCGCTGCCGCCTCCTCCAACGACAGCGGGAGGAAGCAGCGGTAGGTGAGGGCGGTGACTGCTGGTCCGTCGGCGGAGGGTGACACCGTCGATTCGGCCAAAACGGCGTGCGTCACAGCGTGGCGCAGCACGAGAACCCAGCCAGACGTGGACGAGGCCGTGACGGCTGCTTCGACGTGTCGCTCCTCGGAAGCATGCTGCGGCAGCGCCGGTGTTGCGTGCGGCGTGGTGGACGGGGACTTGGTGAAGACGTTCGTCAAGAGCGACGCTGGCGGCGTGACCGTCAGGACCACCTCGCGCAGCACCTTCGGTGCGTCGCTGCGGTCCAGCTCCACCTTCTTTGTCCGCAGTGTCTCATGAAACGGACTCGGCAGCTGCGGGGCAAGCGTTGGCAGCACCAGCGATGCAGCTGGTGCTACAATGCGGTAGTAGAGGACAACGGAAGGGTGCTTGAACGCCTTGGCACGTTTCCACTCCTCCGAGAAGCCGCGGAAGAAGAGAGGCTCGACGTGCGCCGTTGGCTTGGATGCGCCGCCACCACTGGCAGCACCAGATCCTGCCGTCCGTCGATGCTGCAGCTGCGGGACGTGTACGGCGATGTAGCCCAGCGGGTCTTGCAGCGCGACGTGAACCGGCTGCTGCAACAGACTCTGCACCGTGGTTGCGGCTGTGAGCCGGTGCTGCACCGCACTGGCGGACGTGTTTGGTGCGCTGACCCACACGTGGGCTGGTACGCTGATCTGCTGCGCGTGCGCTTGATGATGGTGGTGATTCTTGCTATTTGCTTTGCTGTTCTGCCGACTCACCTTGTCGTCTGCAATGAGCAGCAGCTGCAGGGTGGGTTGGCCAGGCTCACCCGCGCGACAGCGGAGGTTCAGCGCGGCATCGCGGTATGCCCCCACGGTGAGGTACGTCCACCGCGTCACCACCACATCGCCATTCGCGCCGTCGAAGCAAACTTCCTGCGTTACGGGGGTGGTCGACGACGCTGTGGAGGAGGTGAGGTGCGTTTCCGTGCCCGCAAGGTGCACATCTGCGTTTGTGGTCCACAGCACTGTCGATGTGGTGGTGGTGCCAGCGGGAGCAGCAGCCACCGACTCCGTCACGGTGCACGCAGCGCGCAGCAGCGTTGGTTTCTCAGCCGTCGTTTCGCCGTTGTCTACTACCGCGCTGCGCTCTCGCTGTCGCAGCGGGTACAACAAGACAGGGGAGCTCAGCTGCGGCATCACAGCGGCCAAGCTGCGCAGCGTCGGTGCGGTGTGGAACGACACACACATCGGCGCTGCGCTCGCCTCTCCAACCTCTCCAGCGTCCACGTGCGCGTTGAGGCTGACGGACACGACGCGGTGCGTATCGGCGGCGCCTCTGGTGTTCACGACGGCCACCACCGCCACCGCGACAATGACGTCACTCGCGGCGGCCCCGTCAAAGAGGTTTTCAGCTGACGGGTGCGGTCTGGCCGACGGAGCGGGCGGCACGGGTGCCTCCTCCACGTGTGGCGTCTGCTGCTCGACAGGGCTGTTTGCGAAGTGCAGGGTGTGCGGCGGTGCAGGCTGAAAAGGCGGCTGCGGCTTCGGGGCAGCCGTCTCCGCTGCGACAGGCTGCGATGGGGTGGTTGTCTGCGGTGGTGGGGGAGGGCGGTGCATCGCCGGCTGCGGGAGACTGTCGTCGTCGTCGCTAATGTGCACCGAGTCGTCCGTGCTCTCTGCTGCTTTCTTCGCCGCTGCCGCCTCCTCCTCTTCCTTTGTCTTTGCGTGCGCCAGTGTGTCCTCCATGACGGGAGCCAGGTCCATCTGCACGGTGCTACGCCGCGCACTGCGTGGCCGCTGCCGCCGCGGCGTGTTCGACCGCGAGGACGAGTAACCACCCGAGACGCGCGTGGACGGCTCCCGGTGCGCGCCGGCGGCGAACTCGCTGTCGTTGAAGGACACCGCGGCAACGTCCCTCGCCTCCGCTGGGCTGTTCCCTCCATGCGGGGGCAGCTGCAGCGGCGCTGGCAGGTTGGACACCGGCGACTGCGAGCGGAGAGGATCGACGCCGTCCGCAAACGGTCCGCTGGCTGGAGAAGATGGGTGCAGTGGGTGGCTCTCGTCCTCGCTGCCACTGTGCTCGTCGCCGTCGATAAACGCCTTGGCCGTGGCGGTGCTAGGTTTGGCTGTGACAGGGGGACGGCCTTCGCCGGCCTCTGCGTTGTTCTCGTGCTCTAGCTCAGGAACGCCCATCTTCAGTGGCTCGGGGGCAGAGGCGGATTTGGGCGGCGGCTGGAAAGCGGAGCTGTCCGGTGTGGAGTCCTCGTCGCCCAACTCCGCCGCACCGTCGTAGTTGTTCGCCCCGTCTGCCTGCTCGTGCACGGAGCCTTCCTCATCGAAAGGCGTGCGGTACGAGGCGGGTACACCGAGAAGGTCGCTGGCGACAGCCGCGTCTGCGTTGTGTGCGTCGTCGAAGGAGCCGCTGTTGTCGTGCGTCTCGTGCGCCTCTGCTTCGGACTCCTCCGTGCCCTTTCTATCCACGGCGTCATGCGCGTCATCATCGGACAGTTCCGGCGAGGCAGCCGGCGCGGCACCGGCCTCCGCCGCCTCGGCCGACAGCGGCGCACCGGGAAGAATGTCGCCGACCGCCCAGCGGAAGTGCACGTGCAGCGGCGCCGGTGCGTCTGCGCTCTCGCCCTCTTCACCACTGCTCGTGGTCGCAGGAGCAGCGATGAGCTCCGTGTCCGGTGCATCCCCCGCACCATTGTCACTGCCATCGGCACCTGCCCTTGCGTGCGCAGCGGCAGCAGCGGTCATGATCGTCGAACCAGCGGCGGCACTGGCCGTGTTCGTCAGGATGTCCATCGCTGCCATGGCTGGGCTTGCCTGCACGTCGTTGCTCTCCGCCGCGGCGCTCTGCACGTACGCGGGTGTGGCAACCGCCAGTTCTGTGGCGCGCCGCAGCACACGAACACCGGTGGCGCGGTGGATGGTGAGGGGCTGTGACATCGGGAGGGTGACGGTGTGCCACTCACTGCCCGGCCCGCCCAACCGCACACAGACAGCGTCGGCCGGCGGCTCGCAGCTGGTGATCCAGAGAGTGATGCATCGCCCATAGCTGGACTCCCCGATAGCCTCCTCAATCCCGGAGAGCCCGGAGAAAAATGAAGTGTCCTCCATGAGAGCTCTTCGGTGCTGAAACTCTCAAACAGAGATAGAATAAAGGAGGTAAGGACTGTTTCGGTAGTCAGTATCGCAACTCAACCAAAAAAAAACCCGACAGGAGTCCGCTCCACGGTGACCGCTGAGGGGCGTAGATGATGAGAATGCTACAAAGGTGACCTAAAAACAAACAAACAAAACAAAACAAATAAAAAAAGATAGTTGCAAAAACACAGACAAAGCAACAACAAGAAGAAGCACCAAACAACGCAATTCTGGAGTGAGTGTAGTCTGTTGTCACTTATTGAATGTAAGGGAGAAGAGAATTACAGTCGAAAAAGAAAATTGTGCTTTATGGGCTTTTTTTTTGTTTGCGAAACGCAACAACTGCGCGCGCCTTCTCGCCGCAGTACTGTGGTGCCAAGCAAGAACACACACACACGACCAGAAGTGTTGACGGACGATACTCCAACAGGCGGTCGAAAAAACTAATTCTATACAGCCTAATCACCTTCCTTCCTGTCAACGGGGCTCAGCGAGGGGTGGAGGGGGGTGGAAGGGAAATAAAAAAAAACGACAAAGGAGATGAGAACTCGATAGAGGCGGTACTGATGGTCAGGAAGGAGAAGTTTCTAAAAGATCAACCAAGACGACAGCACAGCCAAAAAGTGAGTATTGACAACGGTAAACAGAAGGGGAAAAACCCAGAAAGACTAGAGGGGGAAAACAACAACAAGAAACAGACTTACTATCCGCAACGTCGCTTAGCTGTTGTCTACAAAGGCCTACACGCACTGACAGTGTTTGTCGATGGATCTTCAGAAAGCGATACTCCTCTCTTGTTGTAGTAGTACAGAGTCTCAAATGCTATCTGCGCAAAATGGACAGAAGCACGGAGACTGTTTAGTCAAGTAGAGGGTATTTGTGAAAACCACGGAGACCTTAGCCCAGAAAAGACAAGATTTTCAGTTCTAAAAAAAAAACACGACAATGATAAGAACGAAGAAAAAAGACACAGAATGATGCAACGTAAGATTAACCTGTAAAACCGAAGGCGAATGTTTAGATACCGCAGCGTGAGCTTGCAGTAAAGCACACGGGTTGGAAATCTGATTTGTTAGAACAGTTAGATTAATCACAGACGTGTCGTCAAGACATAAAAGGGCAACGCCAACGAAATAGCCGTGCACGCAAGCACACGTTTAACTTAAGAGAACGTAATCGCAATGATAGTGAGACGTTTGTATGATTGAAGATGAGCAAAAACAAACAAAACAGCAACAATGGAGGTAGAACCGAATAGAGAATGAAGGGAAGATTGAAGCGATAGCATGAGAAGACAAAAAAAGCCACCTTGCCAGTTCACGTTGGAAAGGCTTATTGTCATTTTTACTAGTATTCAGGTGTTCGCAGTGTGTCTTTGGCGCCACAGAGTTGTGGTACAGCCTTGCCGGCCGCCCTTCATCAGCTACCACCGCTCCAATGCTGCACTAGAGGCGCAAAAAAAAAAAAAACCCATTCGAGACAAGGGAATTGTCAAACGTGTCTTGTCGGTTCACTCATTGGTTAGTTAAAGATGAAAGCGCAGATGCAGCGCATTAGAAGGAAGAAAAAGAAGAACATGAAACCTCACATCCGACGTGTTCATCCAACACGAAGACCCTCTACGCTGCATCGCCACGCGGCCGGCTCGTTGGGGGACGCGCACCGGCCTCAAACGACGCCGGCAGCACCACCGCTGCCCCCGCACCGCCGCCAACCCACCCGAGCATCCCCGCATCGCACAGCATTCCCTGCGAGGGGAAGCCTTTCACGGTCGTCTTCGTCACCGTCTCCCCCTTCACCTCCGCCCCTGCACAGGCCACGACGATGTGGTCGCCGACTTTAACATTCGTCGCCGCCGTCACCACCGGGATCGGCTCCCCACCCCCCACGTTCACCTTCAGCCGCTTCAGCTTCGTGTTCGGTGCATCCTCGCACTCGGTGATGACACCGACGTGGATGTGCTTGTACGCATCGTCGTCGTCGTCCGCGGCGGTGCCGCTGTTGCTGGGCCGCTCTGCCTCGCACGCCGCGCAGACTTTGTCTGCGTCCTCGTTCTCGTACTCGCAGTCTGGGCAGACCCACGACGACATTACGTGTTGTTCTGATTATTCTGTTGTTGGTTGTGGTCGTTGGGAAATCTACAGTTCAGTGAGTGTTGTTAAAGAGGCATATGAATGGGGATGTCATCGCATACGACAGACGGAAGTGAAGATAGATGAGGGGAGAGGAAAGAAGAGAGTACACTGCAACACGTGATGAAACACTGAAAACTGGCAGATTTGAAAGAGCAAAAAACACATTTTTGTAGTCCTAATGCTCCTTTAAATGAAGCAGTTACGTATGTCTGCTTCGTCATCCATATCCACTGCGGCAAAAAAAAAGGGAATGGATGGAAGAGAGGCAAAGCAAGTGCATCCCGTCGACCAACCCATCGACCACCGTTGAGGGTCGAAGAAGTAGCTGTGTTTAAAAAAGCATTTAGACATTATGTGACGACTCGCAATTCAGAACAACACACCGGTTGACGCACGGGGAGGAAAAGGAAAAAGAAAAAAAATATGTAGAAACACCTGCGGCGTCTTTACAAGTAACCCGTGTTAAAGCCCACGGACACCTGTTGATCGCCGGCGGCACGCCGCTCGTACAGCGCACGCAGGGCGAGGTTCTCGCGCCGCTCCCGGCCCAGGGTGGTGAGACGGCCGTGCCCAGGCAGCAGCACGGTGCTGTCAGGATAGTCTTCGAGCGTCAGCAGACTCTCCGCGAGTCGCTCGCCAGAGCCCCACGGCAGGTCCACGCGACCAACGCTGTTGTAAAACAGGACATCGCCTGTGAAGAGGAGTCGCTCCCGCGGGAGACTCAGCATCATGTGACCAGGGGAGTGACCGGGTGTGAAGATGTAGTGCAGCACCGAGTGCGGTCCAAACTCGTAGAAAGACGTGGACCGATTGGTGGCGCTGGAGAGGAGGATGTCGTTCGTTCGTACAAGCTGACGTGGAAGCTCAGAAGGTGCGCGTTGCTGCCCTTGCCTGCCCCCATTGTGATCACCGTCCTCTGAGGATCGAGAAGCCGCCTCATCGAGTGCGCGCTGTCGCTGACGCAGCTGATGCGCGTAGGTGTAGTGACTGTACAGGCTGTTCTTCAGCAACGGCAGCGGCTGCCGCATCTCCTCTAATCGGCCGTAGCGCTCACAGGCGCGCGGAAACGCGTCCACCCATGACTGCTCAGCCGGACACCACATCAGCCCCAGTCGCACGTGGAAGTGCTTCTCGATCACCGCCATAAACGCGTTGAGATTAATGATACTGTCCACGTGGCAATGCGTAAGAAAAAAGTGAGTGGGGCGGAGACCAGAAGTGGAGATAAACGACACCCAATCGTCCGGCCAGTCGTCGGCGGCATCCACAAAAATGCACTCCTTCTTCTCCTTCTGAATCAACAGAAATTGGTTTCCCGAAAAACCATTCGAGAAGTTGCGGCCCGCAACGAGGAGGTGCGGTGTTTCGTGCAGGATGGAGATCGCTCGTGCGTCGCGACGGCTGATGCGGGGGACGCCGACGGGAACGTTATTGTTGCCGAACTTCAGAAAGTCATCGTTGCGGTTTACTTGATTGGTCAACGATGTTAAGTTGGGCTGAAAGCTGCTGAGCAGGAGCCGCGTAGGACGCGCAATACCAAGACTCTTTCTCAGAGCAGCAGAGCATACGATGGCAGGTTGCATTTGTCAGCTAAATACCAGTGAGTGATACTTTCCCTTTCACAGATGTTCCAAATTAACAAAAGGAGTGAGTAAGAGTTTAATAGGACGATCAACAACGACAACAATCATAGAAAGGAAAAGAACGAGAGAGAGAGAGAGAGAGAGAGATGGAAAAGTAGTTCATAGCCGCTTCGCACACATTCTCGTGCTTTTGTGTACATTGATCGAGTGAGCATGTACTGATGTTTTCCCTGCAACTCTTCGGTCCGACCGTGATCCGTTGGGCCGCTCATTGCTAATGCAATGCACCATTCCCTCCACTTTTTTTAAAGTGAACGTGCGACTACGGCCCACAGACGACGACGCTGTTCACGCCAGCATTTCTTCTTGCAGCTGTGCACAACACAACAACAATTCTGTTTTAATCTGCATTTCAAACAACAAGTTGGGAATGCTGCTGCCGTCAGATGCAGAGCGAAGATGAGAATAAAACAAAAGCCAAGACACGCACCACCTCTTTTCCACACACAAGGGAAGCCGCACCTGGAAAAAAAAATTCGAGAAAGTCACACGCAGACAAGAAGCGATGCGTCATGGCGACGCACAAAAAAAAAAGGACAAACAAGTCTTGAGCGCAACGTGACTTGGTGCACACGCAGAAAAAAAAAAAGAGAGAGTGTTTTGTTTTCTGAGAGCAGAAAGGTGGTAACCTCGCAAAACAATGTCAGCGCGGCGAAAGGTCCACGGTGGCACGAGTGTCAGGACAGCACCACGCGGCAGCACACACTCACAGCCTCGGCGGGCTCTGCACCGCAGTGGGGTGCGAGGACCGGCGGCCGTGCACCGCGCCACGGTAGATGGAGCGCGCCGCCACAAGCCCCACCAGCGTGGAGGCAAGCACCACCGCCGCCTTCGCCGGCAGCGACAGCTCGTCGACGCGGCCGCCAGGCTGCGTGCCCGCGTAGCCGGCGTAGTTCGCCGCCAGGCACAGCGCCGCGCAGCTGGCACCGAAGCCGTAGCCCACCACGACCTGCGCCACGGTGTGGTGGCCCTGCACCACCCGCAGCCCCGACACGTAGACGCTGTACACGACCAG
>AUXI01000389.1:0-21792 GCA_000482105.1 Crithidia acanthocephali | reverse complement strand
GTTCAAGATCCCGGACTGGTTCCTGAACCGCCAGCGCGACCCCAAGACCGGCAAGACGGAGCACCTGTCGAGCTCGATGGTGGACACCCGCCTGCGCGACGATCTGGAGCGCCTGAAGAAGATGCGCGCTCACCGTGGTGTGCGCCACGCCTACGGCCTGCGCGTGCGCGGCCAGCACACGTGCACGAGCGGTCGCCACGGCAAGACCGTCGGCGTGTCCCTCCGCAAGTAAGCTGGTTGAGTGCACTGGCGCTCGTGTTGTGCGCGTCCGTTCCATGCCCTCGCTGGGCGGAGTACTGACGTTGTGCTTCAGAGACGTGTTCTCAAGTTTATTTGTTCCCTTCGCTTTTTTGTTTTCATCGTTTATGATTTAGCAAAACAAACAAAAAAGATCTACACACGCACTAGCCATCTCAACACTCAGTAGACATGAGTTTTGCGGCTTTCGCGTGTACGACGCAACTGCGGTAGCTTCTGCTTCACAGCATCAGGCCACTGCTGTGCAACACATCACACTTGGTGCAAAAAAAGCTTTTTATGTTCAGGAAATGGTTTGTGCTTACGTGATGGGTCGGTGGCAGTAAACCCGATGTGAAGCGCGAATGTGTAGACCATTGTCGTCCCAGCTTTGACCGCGTTCTCTGCGTTTGACAATCCTCTTCTGCTTCTTCTCCCTCTCCCTTTGTTCTTTTGTTTCGTCTCTCTCTCTCTCACCCTCTCTGTCGTGCGTGCAAGTCCCCGGGTGTTGACAGTTACGTTGGTGGACTTTTTTCTTTCTTGATCTGTTCTTTAGAGACGTGCAAGAGAGCGTGTGTGCATTTTGTGCGTGACCTTTAGTACTTTTGCCTTTCTTGTATCCCAGCTCAAGGAATAGGACTGCACTTCCCCTTTGCAGCACTTGCATTAAGCCTTCTGCACACACACACACACACACACACGCACGTGTTTCAGCCCAACGCAAACCTCACGCATACACACACACGCTTGCAAAGTAGTGTCCATTCCCCTTTCTTCTCAGACCAGAAAAATCCACGGAGTTTGTACACCAGCATCGACCGCTTTCCTTTTTTTTCTTCTTCCGTTGTTTACCCTTTCTGTTCTTTTGCACGATGTCCATATCCTACGAGCAGCTGCTCGCGCTGCGCCGCGCTCAGGCGGCGGAGAAGAAGAGAGCAGCACAACCTACGTCGGTGCCGCCGCCGGCGACGGTGCCCACCGCGGCATCCCCACACCACGGTGCGACCCAGCCCTCCGCGACCAGCACCCTACACGGTCGTCGCTACCCCGCCACAACGGGATCTCCCACCCTAAGCCATCGCACTGCTCCCACTAATGCGGGAACACCACCCACGCCGAGCGCCGCCCCACCCGCCTCCGGAGCGCCGACACCGCAGAAGCGGTTGTCAGAGACGGCCACGCACAAGTCCGTCAAGCCACGCGCGGCCCCGCCGGCGGTGCCAGCAGAGCTGGAGCCGAAGGTGATGGCCCCGACGCAGCGAGTGCAGGGTGAGGTGCCACGGGCGGAGCTGCTGCAGCGCAAACGTGCACGGATGGACGCGTGTGCGACGCTGCCGGAGTTGCTGGAAGCACGTCGGCTGCAGCTGACGACAACGCGCAGTGACCCGGCTGCGTCGGTGTTGGCCGGCGAGGACGGCGGTGCAGAGACGCCGAGCGCCGCCTCCTTCACCGCGGCGGGGGAGTACGCGACGTGGCTGCCGCTCGAGGCCGTCGATGACGCGCGCCGCTACGAGGAGCTGAACGCGGCGGACTGGGCCGCGCGTGTGGCGGCTGCGACGCCAGCCGGGCTGCCGTGCCTCTTCTGGAAGGCGGACCAGTACGCACACCAGGGGCGCGGGGAGTGGGCGAAGGGCCACGTGACGCAGGTGGAGGTGGCAACGGAGCTGTACCACGTCGTGGCGGACCCCTTGAATCCCTCGTCTGGTACTGCAGCCTCGCGCGGGCGGTCCGACACCGCGGAGGGCAACAACTACACAAGCAGCGGCAGCAGCAAGCCGCTGGTGCAGGTTCTCCCCCGCGTGTTTGTCTGCTTCGCCGCGGAGGACGCGGTGAACTTCGCCGATCGCTTCGCCGCTGCCTTTGAACGCCGCGCCACGGCCGAGGCGGCGCTGCGGCTGGAGCTGTACGTGGACTCGATCCCGGTGGACGAGTACGCCGCGCTCGACCCTCTCGTGGCCGCCCGCGTCTGCGACGCCGCCCTCAGCACGCCGGCCCTCGTCGAGGGCGAGTCGAACCTGAACGTGGCCGGTGCACTCGAGGAGGTGCGGGCCGGCTACAGCCGCGTCATGAACGCGGATCTCTTCCGCCACGTCACGCAGTCGGGTGGGTTGGCGCAGCTTATGGGCCCCACCGTGACCCCGGCGTGCAGCCCATCGTCGGCGTCGCCGCTCTTCGCGAGCGAGTCGTCCCGCCCCGTTGCCCGCTACGGCGTTCAGCCGGGACGTGCAGCGCGCTTCGCCACCACCGTGCAGGCCTTCCGCACGCAGTGCTTCTGGCACGCCTCGCCGGTGCTGACGGAGCTAACGCGGGCGGTGGCGGCGGCCGATGACGCTTTGCTCGCCCGCTGTGCCTTTGTGCTCTACTCCGCCGCGGACATGAAGCGGCCGATCACCTTGATGGACCTCGAAGAGGTGGAGACGGCCGCCGCGCGCGAGTCGTTCCTGCACGCCCGCGACAACTGGCTGGCGCAGACGGCCACGCTGGTGAAGCGCACGCTGGCCCCGCTGCCCTCCTCTGCCCCGGTGCACCTCCAGCACTACGACGTGAACGACTACCTGGGCTGCACGACGGAGCGCTACCTGCGGCAGCTGCAACTGCACATGCAGGACGCACTGCAGCACTACCTGATTAGCTCCCTCGAGGCGTTTGTCCGCTTCATCGAGCACGCCGGCGACAACGCCGTGACGGTGACCGGGATGGCGCAAGTGGCCGTGCGCCAGGGAGAGCACCCGGCCCCGTCCAGCCGCTTCGGTGCCGACGACCGACTCACCGCCCGGCTGCTGGAGGCGCCGCCGTACCCGCTGCCCCCGCTGCTCTCGGTGGTGCTGCAGTGCGTGCACAGCCTCGACGAGCCGTCACGTGCTGCGGCTGCGGCTGCCGCACCGGCAGCGCAGGAGTCCAGCGCCGCCGCGTCTGCCATTCCGTCCGCGCCGCCGTCCCCGCAAGCAAACTCAGCCGCCCCCGCAGCGCCGTCCAAGCCGACCTTCTCGACACACTTAGACTACAGCTACAGCGTCGAGAAGATGCGCAGCTCGCTGCGCGGCCTCATCACGCGGTGCCTCACGCAGCACAGCAGCCTGCGCACGGTGGAGCGTGCTCTCTTCAGCTTCCTCTACGACCCGACGACGGCCTTCCTCGAGGTGCCGGCCGGCAACAGCCCCCTGGTCGACTCGTGGGGCCAGCGACTGAACACTGTGCTGGACCGCGTGGAGGTGGCCATGGCGGCCTACAAGGACACATTTGCCCCCCTCACCTCCGTCATCCAACTGGACATCGAGTCCTACATGCGCACCTTTGACGAGCGCTTCCCCGGCACGCGCGGCGTGGAGGCGGAGGTGCGACGGCTCCTGCAGCAGCAGCAGCAGGTGCTCGACTCCGTCCCCGCCTCGATGGACCTCGGCATGGTGCAGGTGGAGTGCGCCGAGCTGCGCCGCTTTCTCGCCAAGAAGTGCGCACAGGCGTCGTCGCGGGTGCTGGACGTGATGGCGGCGCGTGCGCTGCAGAAGGAAGTCGAGGTGTGCGAGCAGTACCGCGAGCTGTACGCGGTCCTGCGCAAGCCGACGGAGAGCCCGGAGGAGGTGGTGGCGACGAAGGACTTCATCAAGAGCCTGCCGGAGCGCACGGTGGACCTCGAGGCAGCGATCGCAGAGGCGAAGGAGATCCACGACCTGCTCAACGTCTTCCAGCGTCCGCTGTCCGAGGAGGAGTTCAACCGGAAGTGGAAGGCGATCGGCTGGCCAGGCGAGCTGGAGGACGCGATCAACGAGCGGGTGGAGGAGTTGGAGGAGACGAAGCGGTGTCTGCTTGCCTCAATGAATCGTTCACAGGAGCTCTTCGAGAAGGAGGTGGACCGGATGCAGAAGATCGTCGACCAGTACAGCCAGCACCGCAGCTACAACCACATGATCGAGATCGCCGAGGACGTCAGGAGCATGCAGGAGAAGATCGCGCAGCTGCGGAGCCAGGCGAACACCTTCAACTCCCACGAGAGCCTCTTCAACATCGAGAAGACAGACTACTCGGCGGTGCACCAGCTCGCCAAGGACTTCGAGCCGTACGCGAACCTGTGGCTTACCGCCGCCAGCTGGGCCACATCGATGCAGTCGTGGCACCAAATGAGCTTCACCGAGCTGAACGCCGACGAGGTGGAGCAGACGGTGACGGAGACGCTGCGCGTGATGAACGCGTGCGTGCGCAACCCGCAGCTGACGCCCGAGCTGGCGCAGGTGGCGGAGCAGACGCGCGAGAGCGTGCAGGAGTTCCGCCCTCTCGTGCCGACCATCAAGTGCCTCCGGATGGAAGGGATGAAGGAGCGCCACTGGAGCCAGCTGTCGAAGGAGGTTGGACTCGACATCGAGCCAGGTGTCACCGTGCAGACGCTGAACGACGTGGTGCGGCTGAACCTGCCGGACCACAACGAGGTGCTGATGCGCATTTCGGAGATCGCGTCGCGCGAGTTCCACATCGAGATGTCACTGCAGAAGATGCGGGCGGAGTGGGCCGACATGCGCATGGGCGTCGCATCGTACAAGTCCACCGGCTGCTACATCATCGGCAAGGACGTCATCGACAGCACGCAGGAGAAGCTGGACGACCAGACGTTGCTTACGCAGAGCCTGGCCTTCTCCCCGTTCAAGAAACTCTTCGAGGAGCAGATCACGGCGTGGGAGGGCTCGCTGAAGCTCGTCCAGGACGTCCTCGACGCGTGGCTGCTGTGCCAAAAGTCCTGGCTCTACCTCGAGCCGATCTTCCAGTCGGAGGACATCTCCCGCCAGCTCCCGTCCGAGTACAAGCGCTTCCAGCAGGTGCACAAGAACTGGCAGTTTCTGACGAACGAGGCCCACCGCATCGACCTCACCCTCGACTTCTGCACGAACACAGACCGCTGTCTCCAGCTGCTGAAGGAGAACAACGACACGCTGGAGATGGTGGAGCGGGGGCTGAACCAGTACCTCGAGAACAAGCGTGCCTCCTTTGCCCGCTTCTACTTTCTGTCAGACGACGAGTTGCTCACGATTCTCTCCGAGGCCCGTGACCCGCAGAAAATCCAACCACAGTTCCGCAAGCTCTTCGAGAACATCGCCCGCATCGACATGCGCAGCCCCGACAACGAGATGTTCGGCATGTACTCGCAGATGGAGGAGTACATCCCGTTTGCGCAGTCGGTGCTGCCGCGAAAGTACGTGGAGAACTGGCTGACGGAGATCGAGACGATGATGAAGGTGTCGATCCGCGCGCAGCTCGAGGCTGGCGTGAAGAACTTCGCGACGATGCCGCGGCAGGACTTCGTGCTCCAGTCACCGGGCCAGGTTGCCATCGCAGTGAACCAAATCATGTGGACGCACGAGTGCGAGGTCTCGCTGCACGAGCACGGCTCCCTCGCCCCGTACGTGGAGACGGCGCAGAAGAACCTGATGCTGTTGGTGGAGACGGTGCGGCGGCCGCTGAACAACCTGCAGCGCATGAACCTGAGCGGACTGATCACGATCGAGGTGCACGCACGCGACATCGTGGAGCAGCTGGCGAAGGCCGGCGTGGACAGCGTCTACGCCTTCGAGTGGGTCTCGCAGCTGCGCAGCTACTGGGAGAACAACGACTGCTTTCTGCGTCAGGTGGAGGCGCAATTTCGCTACGGCGGCGAGTACCTCGGCAACACGACCCGTCTCGTCATCACGCCGCTGACGGATCGCATTTACCTGACGCTGACCGGGGCGATGCACATGTTCCTCGGCGGGGCTCCGGCCGGTCCGGCGGGGACTGGCAAGACGGAAACGGTGAAGGACCTGGCGAAGGCGGTGGCGAAGCAGTGTGTTGTCTTCAACTGCCAGGAGGGCATGACGTTCTCTTCGATGGGCAAGTTCTTCAAGGGGCTGGCGCAGGCCGGCGCGTGGGCCTGCTTCGACGAGTTCAACCGCATCGACGTCGAGGTGCTCTCCGTCGTGGCCCAGCAGGTGTCCTCGCTGCAGGAAGCGGCCCGCACCAAGCAGTACCGCATTCCCTTCGAGGGGACGGAGATCGTCGTCGACCCGTCCTACTCCGTCTTCATCACAATGAACCCAGGCTACGCCGGCCGCACGGAGCTGCCAGACAACCTCAAAGTGCTCTTCCGCCCGGTGGCGTGCATGGTGCCGGACTACGCGATGATCGCTGAAATCCGCCTTTTCTCCTTTGGCTACTCCGACTCGCGCAAGTTGGCGCAGAAGATGGTCGCGACCTTCCGCCTCAGCTCCGAGCAGCTGTCCTCGCAGGACCACTACGACTTCGGCATGCGCGCCGTCAACACGGTGATCTCCGCGGCTGGTCTGATGAAGCGCGAGCACCCGGACGAGGCCGAGGACGTGCTGCTGCTGCGTGCGCTGCGCGACTCCAACGCGCCGAAGTTCCTCGAGGAGGACCTGCTGCTGTTTGATGGCATTATCTCCGACCTGTTCCCCGGCGTGCAGCTCACCCCCGCTGACTACGCGGGCTTTGCGGCTGCGCTCGAGGCGCAGGCGTCGCAGATGCACCTGCAGCCGACGGAGATGTTCCTCAAGAAGTGCGTGCAGCTCTACGAGATGAGTGTGCTGCGGCACGGGCAGATGTCCGTCGGCCCCACGATGGGCGGCAAGACGTGCGCGACGCGCGTGCTGCAAGCCGCGATGACGGAGCTGTGTAAGGTGCACAAGAACCCGCGCTTCTCCGAGGTGAAGACGCACTGCCTGAACCCGAAGAGCATCACCATGGCGCAGCTGTACGGCGGCTTCGACGAGGCGACGGGGGAGTGGCGCGACGGCATTATCAGCGAGATCTTCCGCCTCGCCGCCCGAGACACGAGTGAGGCGCGGCAGTGGATCATCTTCGACGGCCCGGTCGACGCGCTGTGGATCGAGTCGATGAACACCGTGTTGGACGAGAACAAGAAGCTGTGCCTCATCTCCGGCGAGATCATCGCCATGACGCCGTACATGAACTGCTGGTTTGAGGTGGAGGACCTGTCGGTGGCGTCGCCTGCCACGGTGTCGCGCGCCGGCATGATCTACCTCGAGCCCGAGACGTGCGTCGGCGTGAGTAACTACATCCGCAGCTGGCAGCAGTACCGGCTGCCGCCGTCGATGGCCCCGTACAAGGAGCACCTGCAGGAGTTGTGCGAGCAGCTCTTCCCCTCTCTCATCCAGTTTGTGCAGACGGAGGTGAGTGAGTACAGCCCGTCCAGCTGGCCCTGCCTCGTTGTCTCCTGCTTCAACCTTTTCGACTGCTTCATGGACCCCTACACCGCCACCCGCACCTACGAGGTGCCGCAGGACAAGCTGGACCTACTGCAGGAGATCTACCCGCACCTCCTCGTCTTCGCCGTTGTCTGGTCCTTCGGGGCCACCGGTGACCGCGCGAGCCGGCTGCGCTTCGACAAGTTCCTGCGTGACGAGCTGCGACTGCGCAACGTGAGTATCGACCTGCCCGTCATCGGCACGCTGCAAGACTACCAGTTCATGCCCGAGGAGCGCCGCTGGGTGGCGTGGACGGAGCGGCTGCCGCCCTTCACGACACAGGTGACGCAGAAGAACTTCTCCGACATCATCGTCCCGACGGCGGATGTGGCGCGCTACAAGTACGTCAACCGCCTCCTGCTCGAGCACTCCTACCACACCCTGTGCTGTGGCCCGACGGGGACGGGCAAGACGGTGTTGATGCGGCAGCTGCTGATGCAGGAGATGCCGAAGGAGTGCACACCCATCTTCTTCACTTTCTCCGCCCGCACGAGTGCGAACCAGACGCAGGATCTGATCTTCTCCAAGTTCGAGGTGCGCAAGCGTGCGTCGCCGCAGGTGTGGGGGGCGCCGCTCAACAAGAAGTTCATCATCCTGGTCGACGACATGAACATGCCGCTGAAGGAGCAGTACGGGGCACAGCCGCCGATTGAGCTGCTGCGGCAGTTCATGGACTACCACGGCTGGTACGACTGCCGCACGCGCGAGTTCTTCTCGATTGTGGACGTCGTGCTGGCCGGCACGATGGGGCCACCTGGCGGCGGCCGGCACTTCATCACGCAGCGCTTCCTCCGCCACTTCCACCAGATCGCTTTCCCTGACATCGAGGACGACAGCATGCGCCGCATTTTCTTGTCGATGCTGGAGAGCTACTTTTCTCTCTTCGCGGAGGACGTGCGGGCGAAGCTGTCGTCTGTCGTCACGGCCTCGATTGAGGTGTTCAACGTCGTGTTGAAGGAGCTGAAGCCGACGCCGGCCCGCCCGCACTACCTCTTCAACATGCGCGACCTCGCGAAGGTGATGGACGGGCTGACGAACGCCACGCCGAACACGGTGAAGTCGGTGCCCGCGCTGGTGCGGCTGTGGCTGCATGAGGAGATGCGCACCTTCCAGGACCGCCTCACCACCGACACCGACCGTACATGGTTTCAGGAGCTGCTGGCAAAGCAGCTGCAGAAGCACGTGAAGGTGACCGCGGGCGAGGTGCTGCCGTCGAAAAAGAAAAGCGCCACCGGGGCAGCAGGAGAGGGCGGCGACGGCAGCAGCAGCAACAGCGGCATGGGTGGACTGCTCTTTGTGGACTTCATGGGCAACAAGACGGACCAGCGGGTGTACCAGGAGGCGACGGACTTCGCGGCGGTGGTGCAGAGCCTAGAGCAGCAGCTCGTCGACTACAACCAGCAGTGCGCCGGTGGGCGGCAGCTGGACCTGGTGATGTTCTCCGACGCCGTGCAGCACGTCTGCCGCATCGCACGTGTCATCCGCAAGCCCAACGGCCACGCGCTGCTGCTTGGCGTGGGCGGCTCTGGCCGCCAGTCCCTGTCGCGGCTGGCGGCGCACTTGAACGACTACGAGCTCTTCCAGGTTGAGATTGCCAAAGGCTACACGATGAACGCGTGGCGCGAAGACGTGAAGAAGGTGCTGCAGCGCGTCGCCTTCCACGACAAGCATGTCCTCTTCCTCTTCACCGACACGCAGATTGTGCACGAAGGGATGCTGGAGGACGTCAACAACTTGCTGAACTCCGGCGAGGTGCCGAACCTGTTCGTGGGGCCAGAGCTGGAGGACTTGCTGAACTCCATGCGACCTGCGTGCATCGCGGAGGGCCTGGCGCTCGACAAGGTCACCATCTTCAGCCGCTTCGTGCGGAGCTGTCGTACGCAGCTGCACATCTCCCTCTGCATGTCCCCGCTCGGCGAGATCTTCCGCAGTCGCCTGCGCATGTTTCCTGCGTTGGTGAACTGCTGTACGGTGGACTGGTTCTCCGCGTGGCCGCAGCAGGCACTGCGCAGCGTGGCGCGCAACTACTTTGCCGCCATGCCGCTGCTGGAGTCTCAACCCGCGGTCATCGAGTCCTGCACGGAGGTTTGCGTGCGCGTGCACCTTAGCGTCGAGGCGATCTCAGCCCGCTTTCTCGCGGAGACGCAGCGACACAACTACGTGACACCGACGTCGTTCCTCGAGTTCCTCTACACGTTCCGCGCGCTGGTGGAGACGCAGACGGAGCGCAACCAGACGACGAAGGACCGCTTCGTCAACGGGCTGGAGAAGCTGCGGGAGACAGAGGACGCCGTGGCCGGCTTGCAGCAGACGCTGGCGGAGAGTCAGCCCGTGCTGATGCAGACAAACGAGTCGATCAAGAAGCTGGTGGCGGAGATGGAGGTGCAGACCGCGGAGGCGGAGAAGACGAAGAAGGAGGCGCAGAAGGAGCAGGAGGCCGTGGCGACGATGCAGGCGGAGTGCGCCGCCATCGAGGGCGAGGCGCAGGGGCAGCTGGCGGAGGCGCTGCCGGAGCTCGACCGGGCCCTGGAGAGCCTAAAAAACCTCAAGTCCTCGCAGATTACCGAGGTGGCCGGCTACAAGGCCCCGACGGCGGGTGTGGTCATGACGATGCAAGGCATCTGCATTCTGTTCCAGATCAAGCCGCAGATGCGCGCCGCGAACCCGATGGAGGAGAAGAAGCCGGACTACTGGGCAACGGCGAAGGAGCAGCTGCTGAACAACCCGAATGTGCTGCTGCAGCGCCTCATCCAGTACGACAAGGAGAACATCCCCGAGAAGCTCATCCAGGCTGTCATGCCCCTCGTCACGTCGGAGGACTTCACGCCAAAGAAGATCGCCGGCGCCAGCCAGGCCTGCGCGGCGATGTGCCAGTGGACGCACGCCATGGTGCGCTTCCACGAGGTGAACAACAAGGTCGCGCCGCTGCGAGAGCGACTCGCTGTGGCGCAGCAGGCGAACCAGGAGGCGCAGGTGAAGCTGCGGGCGGCGGAGCAGCAGCTCGCGGAGGTGGCGCAGCGTCTTGCCGACATGCAGCGCCGCAAGGAGGCGGCGGAGAAGGAGCTGGAGGAGCTCGACCAGACGGTGAAGCGCACCGCGCTGCGGCTGGAGCGGGCTGCGATGCTCATTGACGGCCTGGCCGGGGAGAAGCGCAGCTGGATCCAGTCGGTGGAGCGCTTGGACGAGTCGGCCCAGTTCCTCGTCGGCAATCTGCTCGTCGCGGCTGGGCAGATCGCCTACTGCGGCCCCTTCACCTCCCACTACCGGCAAGACCTGCTGGAGACGTGGGGCAAGGAGCTCGACACGCGTGCCATCGTGCACAGCCCGCAGTTCTCCATCTTCCACACGCTGCAGGACGCAGTGGCAACGCGGGAGTGGGGGCTGAACGGGCTGCCGATGGACACCCTCTCCATCGAGAACGCCCTCTTTGCGCAGCACGCGCGGCGGTGGCCGCTGCTGATCGACCCGCAGACGCAGGGCAACCGGTGGATTCGCAAGACCTACAAAGACTCGCTGGAGGTGGTCAAGTCAAACCAGAAGGACCTCATCAAGCGTATCGAGTTCTGCATTCGTGCCGGTCGCCCCGTGCTGCTGGAGAACGTCGGCGAGGAGCTGGATGCCAGCCTCAACCCGCTGCTGGATCGCCAGACCTTTGTGGAGGGCGGGACGGAGATGATCCGCATTTCCGACACGCCGATTCCGTGGAACCCAAAGTTCAAGTTCTTCATGACAACGAAGCTGCCAAACCCGCACTACATCCCCGAGGTGATGGTGCGGGTGACGCTGCTGAATTTCTTCATCACCCCGCAGGGACTGGAGGACCAGCTGCTGGGCGTGGTCGTTGGGCAGGAGCGCAAGGAGCTGGAGATGCGCCGCAGCGACCTCATCCAGAAGAACGCCGCGATGAAGGCGGACCTCGTGCAGACGCAGGAGAGCATTCTGCGCAAGCTGAAGGAGGTGCAGGGCGACGTGCTGGACGACGTCGAGCTCATCGCGTACCTCAACGAGTCAAAGGAGAAGACGCTCGAGATCACGACGCGGGTGGCGGAGGCGGAGGCGGCGGAGGTGGAGCTGACGGCGAGCCGCGAGGAGTACCGCCCCATCGCCCACCACTCCTCCTGCCTGTATTTCTGCTGCTCGACGCTCTCCCACGTCGACCCTATGTACCAGTACTCTCTGCAGTGGTTCGTGCAGCTCTTCATCGCCAGCATCGACCAGGCGAGCCGGTCCGACAACCTCGCGCAGCGCCTGGAGAACCTGCAGGACTACTTCACCTACAGCTTCTACCAGAACGTCAGCCGCTCCCTCTTCGAGAAGCACAAGCTGATGTTCTCCTTCTTCCTGTGCGTGCAGCTGAAGGAGCAGCACGGCGACATCAACGCTGCCGAGTTTCGCTTCCTGCTGCAGGGGCCGGCACTCGTGGCCGACGCGGCCGACAACCCAGACCCAAGCTGGATCACGCCGTCGACGTGGAACGACTGGAGCTACCTTGATCAGACCTTCCCCGCCTTCGCCGGGCTGCAGGCGCACCTGCGCGCGCACCTGCACCACTACCGCGAGCTCTTCATGTCCTCGGCGGCGCACCGGCAGCCGATGGCCGCGGAGTGGGCGGACAAGCTGACGCCGATGCAGCACATGATGTTTCTGCGCTGCGTGCGGCCCGACAAGCTGATGGAGCGGGTGCAGGACTTCGTGACGGCCGAGATGGGGGAGCGCTTCATCCGGCCGCCGCCCTTCGACCTCGTCACCTCCTTCAAAGACTCCGCTCCGTCGGTGCCGCTCATCTTCATTCTGTCGCAGGGTGCGGACCCGTACGACGACTGGAAGCGCTTCGCCGACGCGCAGAACATGAGCAAGAAGCTGTACGACATCTCGCTCGGCCAGGGCCAGGGCCCGCGGGCGGAGCGGATGATGCTGGAGGCGATGGAGAACGGCTCGTGGGTGCTGCTGCAGAACTGCCACCTGGCGACGTCGTGGATGCCGGCGCTGGAGCGGATTGTCGAGGGCATCACCCCGGCCACACACCCGAGCTTCCGGCTGTGGCTGACGTCGATGCCGAACGCGCACTTCCCGGTGGCGGTGCTGCAGAACGGTGTGAAGATGACGAACGAGCCGCCGAAGGGGCTGCAGGCGAACGTGTCGCGCTCCATCGCCGCCTACTCCGGTGACTTCCTCGAGACGTGCCAGAAGCCCGTCGAGATGAAGAAGCTCTTCTTCGCCATGTGCTTCTTCCACGCACTGCTGCAGGAGCGGCGCAAGTTCGGCCCGCTCGGGTGGAACATCGCATACGAGTTCACCAGCGGCGACCTCGCGTGCTGCCAGATGCAGATCAAGATGTTCCTCGACAAGTACGCCGAAGTGCCCTACACCGTCATCCGCGAGCTGAGCGGCAACATCCACTACGGTGGGCGGGTGACGGACGACTGGGACCGCCGCACGCTGAACACGCTGCTCGAACGCTTTGTGACGCCGGACATCATGTGCGACGACTACCAGTTCTCGCCCCACCTGACGGAGTACAAATCGATCGCGGCGACGAGCAAGCAGGGCTACCTCGACTACGTCGCCTCGTGGCCGCTGAACACGAGCCCCGAGACGTTTGGCCTGCACGAGAACGCCGACATCACCTGCGCGCGGACGGAGACGTTCGAGACGCTGCAGGCCGTCGTGTTACTGCAGGGGGATCAAAGCACGTCTTCTTCCTCCTCCTCCTCCTCTGCAGCTGCGGCTGCCACGCCGGACGACGTCGTACGGACGCTGACGACCGCCATCCAGGGCAAGGTGGCCCAACCCTTTCGAGCTGGAGCAGTTCCGCCGCAAGTACCCTACCAAGTATGAGGACTCCATGAACACCGTGCTGGTGCAGGAAGCGATTCGCTTCAACCGACTCGTGACGCTGCTGCACCAGACGCTGGAGCAGCTGCCGATGGCGATCAAAGGCGAGGTGGTGATGAGCAAGGAGCTCGAGGACGTGTACCGCGCGCTGTACAACAATCAGGTGCCGGCGATGTGGGCTGACCGCGCGTACCCGAGTCTCAAGTCCCTTGGTGCGTGGGTGGACGACCTGGTGCGGCGGCTGGCGATGGTGCAGGACTGGTACGACCACGGGCACCCCGCCACGTACTGGATCTCCGGCTTCTTCTTCCCGCAGGCCTTCCTGACCGGCATTCTGCAGAACTACGCGCGTACGATGCACATCTCCATCGACACAATCAGCTACGACTTCGAGTGGATGAAGACGGACGCGACGACGGTGACGGCCGCGCCGGAGGTGGGCTGCTACATCCACGGCATGTTCATGGAAGGTGCTCGCATCGACCTCGAGACCCTCACGCTCGCCGAGTCGAAGCCGAAGGTGCTGTACGAGCCGGCCCCGATGTTGTGGCTGAAGCCGGTGATCAACCGAGTGCAGCCGACGGAGGGCATCTACGAATGCCCCTTGTACAAGACCGTGCGCCGTGCCGGTACGCTGAGCACAACGGGTCACTCGACGAACTACGTGCTGACGGCGGAGGTTGTGACAGCGCCTGGCGTGGATCCGAAGCATTGGGTACGCCGCGGTGTCGCGCTGGTGTGTGCTTTGAGCACCTAAGGCAGCGTAGGTCTATGTGTATTTTTTTGTTTTGTTTTCGTTAGTGTTGTACACGATATGAGTGACTTGATGGTTTGTTTTTACAATGATCATTGTCTGCTTTTCCGTTTCTTGTTGCGCTGTTACCGTGTCTCTCGGTTTTTGGATGTAAATCAATCTGCGGTGCTTGTGCATTTCCGTACCTTTTTGTGTTCATTTATTTACTTGTTTATTACTTGTTCGTTTCTTCTTCCGCACTTCCGCAACCCCATGTAAGCAGTGTACAATCTTTTTTTTGTTTCTTTTCCTCTATAGAATGGATGTACTATCACCGGTTCAAGTGACCAACAACAAACAAAGATCAGCACAGACACACGCAGGAAAAAAAAAGAAGGAAGACGCCGGCTTGTGCCGCCCTGCTCTTTGCACTACTGTCGAGGACGGCAACACGGTGTTCGCAACGCGCTGCTTCCAATAGCAACAAACCTCTCAAAGTTGTTATGGGCGTGGTGACTATTGAGGAATTGGTGATAGGGGCCCACTGACAGTGCGTCTCACACACACACAAAAAGTGTACGTTCGTCCTCTGATGGACTGCGGAGAGGTAGCGTAGAGTTGTCGAGGGATCACGTCTCCGCTCCAACATCGAGGAACGAACTACTACCCACAACGTTTGTAAGCTGATGCTCCAAACAAGTCTACTGTCCACATACTTATGTTTCCTTTTTTTTTCTCTCTTTTCCTCTTTCAAACTCACAACTGTTTCACTCCGCATATGTTTGTGGTTATTCTTCCTTTTTTCCCCTGGTAGGTGCTGTTGAGCGCAAAACAACGATCCACGTGTTCCTGTTCCTCTTGACGACAGAGACTGGAGGAAAGAAGGACGTGTGTAGCGTCAAGAAACAACAACAACAACAAAACCCACACGTAACACCGTTTATTAGTTGAGAATTCACAACGGCCTTTGTGTCTCCTTGCTTTCCATTCGCGCTGCCGAGTTTTTTCCGGAAGAGCGTCTCAGACCACCTACTTCATTTGCACTCTCACACACACACACTCATAAGAGTAGTGTTAAATATTTTCCTTTTTGGGGGTGATATACTCGCAACCTCTCCGCTAGTCCTTTTTTTTTTCCCTTTACGCTTATTATTTTTTTTTCTTGCATATTTTCTGCGCGTGTGCTTGCTTAAGTTTGTGTTCTGACAGAACAAACTCGGAGCTTTTTATTTTCCCCCTTTTGCTTTTACACTTATTACTGCTTTTGTTGGGTTAGAAGTGTTGCCGTGATCGCTATCGCTTTAGCTGTTGAGTTGCTGGTGCTAGAGTGCTACAACTGTGTTCATCTGAGTTCGCTTCTTGATAGCGTCTTTGTGGAGTGCTTCTGAAACGTTGCGCTTCCTGGCATCTACGCCTGTGCCCGTGCCTGACGGTTTAGTGTCAAAGGAACGAAACTTGTACTTTTACAAAACCAATTTTAATTTGTTTTTCTAGCTCCAGCACTGCAGTTCCATTTACGTCGATTCTTGTCCTGGCTAAAAGGAATCTGTCGAGGAAGCACTCGCAGCCGGAAAAAGCGAAGAACACCAAAGACATATTTATCTACATCTCACGTGCGTCGCATACTGGCGCCGCTTCCGGCTCCACATTACTTTTCCTGATCTTTAGTTTTTTGCTCCGTTGTAAACTTATTGCGTCTTTTTTTTTCCTGTTTGTTTTCGACCCGTTTTTGCGGTCGCACAGTGCCTTTTCCTAAAACAAGTAGTTTTATTTATTTATTTTTTATTTCTTTCCTTTCTCGTCACGCTAATAGAAAGACGTTTAGTCAATAATTAGAGAGCAGCTAGCTTGTGTGTGTGTGCGTTTTTGCATCAGTATGCTGCCTAAATCAAAACGCGTGCTCTCCCACGGGGTGGTGAGTCCCACCACCTACGGGACATCCCTCATGCGCGTTTCGCTTTCCATTATTATTGTGCTGTCCGCCATTGCGGTCATGATCTCTGGTGTCGCGATCGGCACGGACCAGCTGTACACCATCCACAACAAGAGAAATGTGTATTACACGCCAAGTGACAGCAGCAGCAGTGGCAGCAGGAGTGCATCGCAGCAGTTGTTACTGCCGCAGCTGGATGCCACCGTGGGCCTTGTAGTGGCGTGCGTAGGGCACACCTGCTTCGACCGCGCTAAGCGCAGTGGCGCACAGGATGTAATCGCCAGCACCTTGGGCCAGCAGGCTTTCACCGCCAAGACGACGTCCGACCAACAAGCACAATTAGAGACGGAGTTCTTTTTCGGCTACGACGGTGCCAACCACTGCGGTACCCCTACTCAAAAAGTGGAGCGGCTCTCGCAGTTCGCCTATGCTGCCTTAGTTGTCAGCCTCGTCTTTTTTCTTGCGACGTGCATTGCGAGCATGGCCTTCTGTGTGTTGATCGGCGACGCCGATGTGCTGGCCGGGACGCCGTCGCTCGACCGCGACTCCAACGCGATCAAGGTGGAGAACCTGCGGCTGCCGGGCGTCTACGTCATGTACAAGCTGAAGCGCCACCTCATCTACGAGGGTCCGCTGCTCACCTCCGTGCTCGCTCTGAGCGGCTTCGCCTTTATCTTTAGCGTGTGTGGAATGGGCGTAATCATCGCCCTGCGGTCGTCCAGCGCGAAGTGCGGCCGGTCCGTCTGCGCTTCCTTTGACTCGAGCATGCAAGACTTCTTCGCGGAGCTGGCAAAGCAGAAAATTAGTGTCTCGCCGCCGCCGCTGTTCTCATGCCGCACCGGGGCCTTGTTGACGCTCTCCATTGTTGCCTTTGTGCTCAGCCTCGTCTGCCTCCTCCTCGCCTGTCTCATGTTTGGCTGGTTTAGCTGTTCGCAGCGGCGCAAAGACATGCTGAACCTGCGCGATCAACTCTACCGCTTAGCAGACGTGCAAGGTCTCATCGGCACCATCGCGAACAACGGCGAGACGCCATTTCCACTGGCGCAGTCCCGGCAGGTGTCCGGCGTGGCGAGTGCGGGCTCTGTCGCGTTATCCCTTGGCGGTGGCGGCATGGGCGAGCGCGATGCTGCTGGCAACATCGTCGCCTACCGCCGCGGCGCCTCGAGTGCGTCGAGCGGGGCGCGGAAGCCGAGCATCGCCGCCTTCTCCGCCGTCGAGTACGACGGCCTGCAGTCCCGCAGCGTGGGGGCTCGCATCGGCCTCTACCGCACGCTGAAGCAGTTCATGAGCACGGAGGATCAGGCACGCCAGACCGTCATGGCGAAGGAGAAGTTAGGGTTTTTCAGTCTACTCGCGATGCGGGAGTCGGCGTGGTTCGACGAGGAGATGTGCCTGCTGCACGAGTTCACGCTGAACTGGTTTATCGGTCCGCCGCTGGACCTCTGCGTGCTCGAGACCAACGAACGCCAGCGCATCGCAGACGAGTACAACAGCGTCATGGGTAACATCCTGACGAGCGTAGCGGACGGCGTGGAGGCTGCAGGGGAGCCGGCGCAGGCGTGGGAGCGCGGCGGCCCGCTGCCGGTCGCCGAGGCTGCGCGGTGGTCGCAGCAGGTGGCGCACTGGCAGCAGATGCAGGCCAGCTTCGCACCGCAGCTGCGGCGGAGCGCGTCGTACAGGGCTGTCGCCTCTGCTCCACCTGCCAAGCAGACGCGTCGCACCGCCTCGTCGCTGAAGCTGGCTCCGCTGGCCCCTGCCCCGGCGGTCGACTCTGATCGATGGCTGGCCATCTTAGACCGCCTGCGCGCTGCCGCGTACGACGACGGCGCCTTCATCACACGCAGCGCCACGCCGCTGCTGGTGCGGCGCAATACGAGCGCGCTGGATTACTTCGAGGACGACGCGAGTTTCTCGTCCAACGTCTTCTCCGACCCCTCCTTTGCGCTCGCCCGCTGCGAGGACTTCACCGTGCCGACCGACTACGTGCGCATCCACCTCGTGAAGTCGGCCCACCTGACCCGGACGCCGCCACGACCGCCACCGCGACTGCGGGTCCTGCCGCAATTTGAGGACGACAAGAAGAAGTTGGCGAGTGGGAAGATTGGCAAGTCGGGCCGTCGACGACGCAGCAGCGCCACCAGCAGCATCCAAACTGGTGGCCGCTCTCCATCCCCGCAAGCGCGGTCGCCGGCACCGACGTCGGCTGTGACGGGCGACGAAACGAGCTCCATTGTCAGCGGCGCCGGTGGAAAGGGCGATCAACTGCAGTTGAATCTGCGTCCCTTCTCGAGCCGCGATGGGACGTCCTCTGGACGCACGCCGTTCCAGACCGCCTTTGCGGCGCACAACGCGTCGTTGGCGGGCTCGCCGACAAACAGCAGCCTCCACAAACTAGGCTTAGCCGGCGGCAGCGGGGGAGATGGTGTTTTCCACGACGTGCCTGAGCGCAGTACACAGCTAAGCGTGAACACTTCTCAGGCAGGCGCCTTTCCAGCCGGAAGCACGTGGCGGTTCCAAGCCCCCACGTAGTTAATTGAAGGGAAATGCTGCGTTACAACCTCTCGTGTCTGAAGCGCTGGCTTCAGACACGTGTCGCACGCGTAATCGCAAAATGAGGTAATTTTCCTTGTTTCTCCGCTTTGCTCTCTTTTAAATGTTTTTGCTCTTTTTTCTCCGTTACAGCAACAGCGTTTAAAAAGAGAAACAGGTGCTGCTCTCGAAGCGAGGCACCGTTTTTCATTTCTTTCCTGCACACCAGCATCAATGCTGTAGCTGTATCCACTAACACTCCCATCTTTTCTCTTTTCGTTGCGTTTTTTTTTCCTTTTACGATTGCTCTACTACATCTTGGACCTTTTGTTGCTTGCCTCATTTTTTTTTTTCGGAAGGCTGGCTTTCCGTTGGTGAGGGAATTGTTTTGCTGTTGTTTCATTGCGCTGCCATCGCGTTAACGAACTTGGAGCCTTGCCTCAGAGTCAAACGAAATGTCAACGGTACTCACCGTGGTACTACACATCAACACAAGGAAGTAACAACAGAAAACTTAGAGTGTTGTGCAACAAACGAAGGTTCTTTTTGTGTGTGTATGCCTGATGCGAACCAATCCTTGTGTCGTTGCTTCTGGCCTTTTTATTTTCCCTCGAGCGGTGCCATGCAGCACCTCTCTGCTCAGAGCGCCTCAAAAAGGCGTAAAGCTCACCGACTCAGACACACATGCAACGCACACACCCTCACATAGGCAAATCCACAACAGCAAAACGGTTTCGATTTCGTGAGGTACGACTCCAACTTTCGTGACGGACGGTGTCTGCACGGTTTCCAACGGCTGGCGAGCGATGTTTCTTCCAACCTACTTTGAAGGGAGCCGTTGGCGCTCATGCCTGTTGTTTCTCACTGTGGCTGCCTTTGTCCTGCCACGGTGCAGTCAGCTACAGACAAAGCGATCATGTACACCGCTGGCTTTAAATTGGCTAAGGGCGTGCCAAGAGGCGCAGACTTGTGAGTCATGGTAAAAAGGCCTGTTGCTCTCCCGCACAATAGCGAGTCTTTAAAATTCTTTTCCTGCTGTCTTGCCTCCTCCTTCTTTTCTTGTCTCGTGGACAATGTAAGGTTCACTTCCTTCAACAACACCAGCAACAACAAACAACACTGTAGCTGCACTCTATCAATTAGTCTTTTTTCAACGCATCCATTCAGTCGCAAAACAAATAACCAAACAAGACCTTTTTTTCTGGTTCTATTTGGACGCACCCGCTTTGTCACGCTCGTGCTCTCTTCCCCACATAACTATACACCTTGTGGTCTCTTTCGAACACTTCCTTTCCGTTTTAGATCACGGACAGGCAGTGTCAACTCTGTCGTGCACACACAATTTTATTCAAATATACGCCTCCTTCTTCTTCCCACTGCCCGTTGTGTACGGCTCAACAACAGCAGCACCACACACACAGCAAGTACGCACGCAGCAACAACAAAGCAAAAATGTCGTCCAAGAGTGTTGACGTTTTCAACGTGTCGACGAACCGCCTGCGCGCCGCAAACTTTCAAGACGAGGAGGAGCGACA
The DNA here is from genome assembly GCA_000482105.1 of Crithidia acanthocephali. Lineage (NCBI taxonomy): Eukaryota > Euglenozoa > Kinetoplastea > Trypanosomatida > Trypanosomatidae > Crithidia > Crithidia acanthocephali. The sequence continues at coordinate 1,746 of AUXI01000389.1, read as the reverse complement.
GAACGCCGAGTACGCGGAGCGCCACAACCTACAGGCTCTCTTCGCTGAGTTTGCCACGCAGCTGCGGGAGAAGGACCCGAAGACGGAGCAGGAGGCGGAGCGGGTGCTGCTGGACCTGCTCTCGCACCGCAAGGCAGAGCGCGACCGTGCTGCCCTGCGCCTGCACTTCCACACCTCCTTCGAGGTGAACCTGGACAATGGTCGCAAAGTGCTGAAGCTCACCTCCGGCTCGGAGACGAGCACGCTACACATTGTGCAGAAAACACGCTCCGTGGCAGTGGACGATCACGTCACGGTGTCGCTCGAGCAGGCGGAGGAGCTGACGGAGCTCTTCTACGAGCTCGGCCGCTTTGTTGTCGAGTCAGCGAAGGGAGAGCAAAACGGGTTTATTAGCATCGATGATCGCGACGTTTACTTGCTGGCCGGCGGCAAGGATTGCTCCGACGTCGGCGATGAACTGTTCAACATGGCTCTTCTGATGAAGACTTCGTCCGGCAGCAAGTGAGCGTTACCATACAAGACTTACGGTTTACTTTTTCCTTTTTTTTTCCTTTCTGTCTTGTGCTTGTTGAACTGTGCGCTCCACGTGGTGAAAACTGTGTTGACTCTTCTGTTTTGCTTTTTTTTTATCTTAGTGCTCCTTGGTGTCACACTCGACCCTCGAGTTACACGCGCTACATTTTTCCTTCGTTCGTGCGTTTGGTATCTCCGGGTTCTTCAAAGCCGGTGTTGCGTTCTTTTTTTTTTCTCTTCAATCACCAGCAGCGTTTGGTGCGCTTTTGTATTGCGGTTGGTTTGACGGTTGCTCAAAGAAGAAAAGGAAACAGAAATGCACGACGGACCTGTTGTGTTGTTGTGCTGCGGCTCTACCGTTCTAGGCCACCGCGGTTAGAGCTCCGCAACTCCCACGGTGCACAACGTAGTACACAATCGAACGGCACACGCAGCGTAAAAAAGGAAGAAAAAGTACTTGGAAGCCAACACCTGTAGTGCTTCCACTTTTCAACAGAACGAAACAACGTTTTGCAAGCGAAAGATGCTGCATTGAGCTTTGCTCTCAAGCATTGCGCTAGAGGCTGTGTCCTCTTTTTTTTTTTTCTCTCTTCCTCTTCATGCAATGTTTTAACTGCTTTCTTCGCGCCTTCTCTACTGTCCCTCTTCCGTGGTTTCTCTTATTCTGCATCTCCGCTGCTGCCTCTGCCCACACTCCACAACTGCGTCAATGCATTGCTTTCTGACACAACAGCCGTATCAAAATGTCGACTTACGTCCCTAAGCCGTCGCGCGACAACGTGTACCGCTTCTTCTTCACGGAGGGCGTGATCGCGTGCAAGAAGGACCGCATGGGCACCTGGACGGGTACCCTGGGCGGCAACACCTTCACCGTGCCGTGCATTCAGGTGATGCAGCTGATGCGCTCTCTCAAGAGCCGCAACCTGATCAAGGAGCAGTACGCGTGGCGCCACTACTACTGGACGCTGAACGATGAGGGTATTGCGTACATGCGTGGCTACCTGCACCTGGCTCCGTCTGCTGTGCCTAACACGCAGAAGCCAAGCACGATCAACTTCGAGAAGGTGACGGAAGGCCGTGGACGCGGTCGCGGGCGCGGCGAGGGCCGTGGTCGCGGACGTGGTGAGGGCCGTGGTCGTGGTCGCGGCGAGGGCCGCGGTCGCGGTCGTGGCCGTGGCTTCGGTGGTGAGCGCACGAACTACCGTGCCGCCGCCGCTGCTGCCCCCGAGGGTG
>AUXI01000388.1:0-21801 GCA_000482105.1 Crithidia acanthocephali | reverse complement strand
TTTTATGTCGTGGCACTCTCTATAAACTCTTCCCTTTTTTCCGTTCAATTACACTGTACTGTCTTTTGTTCTTGTCTTATACCATTGTTTCGTTCTCTCGTTTTTTTTTGTTGTGTGTGTGTGTGTTGAGGAAGGCAGTTTGGGGTTGAAAAGTGAATGAGATGGACTGGAGAAATGTGATCTGCGTTTTGGTGGTTGTTAAGGCTAGACGTTTTATTTGTTCGTGAAAAGACTCTGAAGAACCGGAATACCGTTCATGGCAGTACTTTTGAGAGAAAAAAAAAAGAACGAGTTTAAAGATTGAAAAGCCGTATTCGTGTTTTTCACGCTTTTGCTCGTCACTGCCGTCGTACGTCCGTGAGGTTGTTCTTTTTGTTTGTGGATCCAGCTGGTCTGTTTGCAGCGTAAAGTGCCCCTAGGCGCGGAGGAAAGAAATGTGTTTTGACTGACTGAGAATTAGTAGATGGCGGAAAAGCTGACAAGATCAAAATTACGGAAACTGACAGAACAGCAAGTACACCGCAAGAATGTGTGCTGTGCTGTGCTGTGCTTTGTGTGTGTGTGTGTGAGTATAAATCGAGAACACTGCTGTTTCTCGTGCCGCACGGTAAAGGTGCTTCTGTATGCCAGTTATGCTTTTCCGCTGCCATTGACGTTTGTGATGGCAACGTGTCGAAGGCGTCTCGTCGAGGCTCAAAGCGTTCACGAAGCTCCACTAAAAAAAAGGCCTCAATCTCGCGTCACAGTGGAGTGGTACAACTATTCAAACGGAGGTTTTTTTTCCTTTTCGGTTGTCCCACTTGCTCCAGCGGGCCTTGAGAAGCAAGAGAGACTGCACATGTCCACTTTCGTCTTCCTTTTCTCTCTCTCTCTCTCTCTTCTTTTTTTTCTTTCTTTGGCGCATCACAAACACATCCATAAAAAAAAAAAACCAACAAGTGAAATTCAGAGAGTTGAAATACCATAGACAGCTCCTTCTAGAGACGACGAGCAACGACGTGGAGATGGACGGACTTTCCTACGAGCCGAGGGAGCTCGCGGAGGACGAGCACGCTTTCTGCCCTTCCGATTCTATAGTACACTTCGATGCTTTCCGTGCCGCATTCTATGCATGGCACGACTCTTCTCCCTCACTGGATTGGCTGCAGCGGAACGTATACGCCGTCACGTTACTCTCCACCTCAAATCTGATCCCGTCGCACTTTAGTTTCCCGGCGACAAGTTCGACAGCTGCGGGGTGCATGTCTTCGAGTAGCCCCGAAGCCGCGTCGCCTTCCACAGCAGCGGCCCAGCTTGTCGTGCAAGCTGCCTGCTGTGGTGTGTCCGTAACACTTGCCCCCGATGAGCAGTTGACCCTTTCTCAGCTGCCACGGAACTTTTCTTTTTCCCCGACAGCGCAGCCGGCGGCTTCGGAAACTGCCGCACATGGTGGACAAACCTCCGGCTTGCGGGAAGAGGACCTCCCGGCGCAGCTTACGGCTCTGGAGCGGCAGCAACGCATCGTCCACTGTCTACTGAAGCGTGCGCACCACGACGGCTGTGTGTGGCGCGATCCTGTTCTTGCCGCAGGTGCCACCACCGGTGGGCAGCGCAACGAGGCGTCGTGTAGTGTGCGGCAGCTTCTGCTCGGTGGGCCGTCGCTGTGCCCGACGGAGGCAGTGCTGGTCCGGGCCTTCTGCGCCGCCGTCACCCTACCATCAACGACGACGGCGACGAACGCGAAGGACGTGAAGGATGGCTCGACACGCAGCCGCTGCTTGCTGCCGCGCGGCACTCCACCGAGCGTGATGCGGCAGTGGGTGGAAGGAACGGTGGCGGTGCTGGCGTCTGCCACGTCGTCGGATACGCTGGCGGGGCATCGCAGCGACCTTCCGCGTCGTGGGACCGGTCACCTGGCGCGTTTGCGGTACGGTGGCAGCAACGTGAACGACCGCATTCTGCAGCTTTTCTTTTCACCAAAGAAACGGCTGCGTCAGGATGCCGCAGCCGGGACTTCGTCTGCTGCGCAAGGGGAGGCAGGTGTGACGGAGGACCTCGTCATGGAGTACATGGGATTGCTCATGGGTCTGTACGGCTACACCGCTACTGCCGATGCTGCTGCGCTGGCGGAAGACCGTAGCAGCGGGGAGGCGGATGATCAGCCGGAGAGTTCGAGCAGCGGCGAAGCAGCCGAGAGCGCCGGGCATGCCCACGCAGATGCAGCCGCTGCTTCTGCGGACCATGGCACTACCACCACCACTGTGAGCTCCACGGATACACGGGAGGGCAACACACACACCCGCGTCGAAGTCATGAAGCGGCACCGCGGCTTGCCTTCAGCGAGTGCGACAGCACTGCTGGGTCGCCGCGTCCGCTGCCACTTCTGCGCACACTCGCCGTGGATCAGCGTGCAGCACGACGACGTTACAACCACGACGACGGAATCGACAACGAAGATGGTCGTGACGATGCAGTCCGACTCATTTGGGCCAGTGAGTAGTAGTGATGACGGTGCTATGGACACTTCCAGCAATTCCAGCAAGGAGGCGTCGCTCGAGCAGCACAGCGCCAGTGATGGCAGTGCAGGACCGTCAGTGCAAGAAACATGCAGTGGTGCGGGTGTCAAGGAGGAAGTGCACGAGCACCCAGGCGACCAGGCAGAAAGGGAAGAGGAGGAGGAGGAGGGAGAAGGCGACGATACTGGCTCGCCTCTTTCTCACGCTTCCTCGTTGCACGATAGAGACGGTGCCGATGAAGAAGGAGCGTTTTTTGGCGAGACAGAGCGAAACGTCGCGATGAAGCCTGCAGACCTGCAACACGACGAGGAAGCTGGCGCTTCGGATCCCCTCAACAGTGGAGAAACGCAGACGTCCACGCAGCGCGCTGCACCTGCTGCCATCACGACTGTCACGAAGGCCGTCACATCGACGACCACCAAGACAGCCTCGGAGTCCACCACCACTATCACCATCACCTTTTCTTGCCGAGACGCCGCGCCGTATGAGCCAGGGCACGAGCACTGCTGCCCGTGGCACAAACTCTTCCTGAAGGATGCAATCGATGCGACGGCGCTGGCCACGGCGGAGCGCTGCATGGACTTCACCTGGATCGTAGACGGAGTGGCTGGTGCGACGAGTGCGGCCGAGGACGAATCTCCGGAGAACGAGGCGGATGTGGCTGGGCAGTACCGCGAGCAGGTGCAGGACACAAGCGTACATGATGTGAACGCCGAGTCAGGTGACCACATGAACGCACGCAGCGCTGCGCTGGAGGTAGTTGGGACAGCGGTGAGACTGTTGCCACCCGCGCAGACACCAGCGGAGTCGGACGATGCGAAGGCGAACGAAAACGCGGCGACACTCGACGAGGCAGCTGGGCAACACGACGAAGTGATCGAAGAGGCCACCCATCGCACCGTACTGGTGCTGCGCTTCTTCCTGTCCGAGGTGGAACGTCTCATCACGGCGTGGCGGCTGAGTGAAGAGTGGGAGCGACTGCGGCCGAGCCAGTACCTGCAGCACCCGCTGTGGCGCACGTGGAGCTCCGCGCAGGTGCTGCACCCCATCCACACCGAAGCGGCGGATGGCGCCATGGAGCAGTTCCTGCGCACCGTAGAGCAACGGCTCAAAACCGCACGACCAAGCAGAGGGGATGCGAACAGCAGTGATGAGGAAGAGGATGACGCAGGGGCGACGTCTGCATCGCTGCTCCGTGCGTTGGAAGCTCGACGGGATTTGTTGGCGACCATCGGTGCCCCACTGTATCAGCCGTCCACATTTACATCGAACCAAACGGCGGAAGTCGCGCTGCACCTTGCCACCGCGTCCCTGCAGAGGTGCTCGATGGGCACGGACACAGACACTGGCGGCAGCAGCGGGACCGCACGTGCGCAACACGGCATGCCGTCCGCGTGTACGTTGCTGAAGGCGGGCCTGCGCTCGCTGCTGAGCGCGACGACGCCAAACACCGCACCGAGCGGCGGGGAGAAAGTTGAAGACGAGGCGGATCGGATCGCAGAAGACAGTGACGGGCATGAAGCCGTGCGAAGCGTAGCAGCTCGTCAGACAAGCGCTGCTGCTGCTGCTGTTGCCCCACGCACCTTTCTGTCGGAGCTGCGGCAGCGTTACGCGCGTGATGTGGACGACTTGCAGAGCTCACCACTGCGTCAGCTGCGCTCTGCACTGACCCACGACGCACTGCCGCACGTTCTCTATCCTTTCATCGCACCGTACTACAGTGCGGTACACGCAACAACGGCAGCGGGCGAAGGAGCCGGCACCACGACGCCACGTGACGCCTGTTCTGCGGAGGAACCAGCTTACGCCGTTCAGCCAAGTCCCGTCGCCGCCGCCGTGTCTTCCTTGTCCACCACACTCCACAGCATCTCCAGCACCGATCGCGCCAACGTGACACAATATCTGCAGAACATGCGAAATACGATCCAAGAGGAACAGCAACAGCTGCATCGTGAGCAGGAGGCAGAGGCGCAGCGGCGTGCCATCGCTGCCGCTGCTGCCGCGGCCTCACAAGCCCAAGCACAGGCACAGGCGTCGTCGGCTAGTGGTGTGTCGAAGGCAGCAACGAGTGCAGCACCACCAAATCAGCGAAGTGGAGGGCACTCATCATCAAATGCAGCCCTTTCCCCACAACAGCAGCAGCTGCAGCAGCAACAGCACCCGCAAGGCAGCGGCGCTGGTGCGCATCCGCGGAGCAACGTACCCCCATCGCACTACAGCGGTGCTGTGCCGGCACCACAGCAGCAACAGCAGCATCAACACTCACACGTGGCTGGCAGTGACCGCCGGGGCAACCACAGCAGCGGTCACTACGGCACACGACCGAACGCTGGTCCCGCACTGCCACCAGGCACCTGGAATGGAGCCGGGAACTTTACGTCGACACCTTCGGCTTCCCCACCTCCGCCGGTGTTTTCGAACGCCGAGTCGAGCGCGCACCTCCACAAGACAAACGCGGCCGTGATGGACGCCTTCCACGGCTCTCCGCCCGTTTTCACGCAGAGCGGCAGTGGCGTGTCGGACAACGATGGCGGTGTGCTGTCGAGCGGCTTCCCCTTTGGCTGGTCGCCGCTCGCGTCCGGCTCGGAGGTGCTGGGCGGGAGTAGCGGAGATGGCATTCTGAGCTCTGGCAGCGGCGTCGGCGCATTGCCGGCTGCAGGAGGCCAGGCCTCTCCGCAGCCGCCACCACCGGTGCTTTTTGGCGACTTCAGCACAGGCGACCGGGCTGCCCATGCAACTGCTGCGGTGCTGCCGTACAGTGGTAGTGGTCGGCCCAGTGATGGCCGCAGCGCACGTGGTACCTTTGTCTTGGGCAACAGTAGCGGAAGCAACAACAACAACAACACTAGCGTGCTGAGTTCTACTGGCGCGAACAGCAGCACCGGCGGCGGTGGCTCGGAGGAGGTGCGGCTGTCCAACTGGAGTACCACATCGAATCCCAGTCAGCCGACCGGCAGCGCTGGCAACGGCAGTAGCAGCGGTGGCGCTGGTGGCGTGCTGTCCTCGAACACGGCAGGCGTACTGGCACAGAAAACTGCAGGCGGTGTGCCGCCGGCTGGGCTGCATCGCGGTGCTGTGGCCGGTGGTGGTGGTGGTGGTGGACGACCTCCGCCTGTGCAGCACGGCAACGCTGGCGGACGAGGTGGTGGTGGTGGTGGCGGTGGTGGGCGTGGGCGAGGGCGTGGCGGTCCATCACCCCGAAGGGGAGGTGGTGGTGGTGGTGGTGGCGGCGGTGGAAACAGTGGCCGCAGCAACTTCAGGCGTGGCGGTGGGTAGTGAGAGGTTGACGAAGGAGGTAGAGCCGTTGTCAAGGCTTTTTTTCCTTTTTGGCGTGTGTTATTGTTCAGTATGTGAAGCAGATCTTCTTCAAGAGTGTCAGTAAAGAAAACGCGCGATTCATTGTAGAAACAGCCGCATGGATGGACCACTAGCAAGCGTGCCTTTTCGCATTTGCATCTACCGGTATGTGCAACGACGCAAGCGGTGGAGAGATAGAGAAGAGAGGAGAGAGAAAGAAGGCAGAGGACTGTGCACGCAGCTATCAAACCGGTCGTGTACTTGAAATGAATCTCGACGCCTCCACTACAATCTGCTTTCTCTTTCTTTCTTTTCACAACTCATTGCATCGTTCTTCACGCACGCAGTACTTGTAAAAAAATAAAATAAAATCTGAAGCCTACCTACAGGATATTGAGCTTTTTTTCTGTTTACCGCTTATTGAACAGAGAAAACTCACCGATATACGAAATAAACACACGCACACATTGCAACATTGACATACAAAACAATTGTAGCAACAGTGGCGAGGAGACATACACACACACACACACACACACACAAACGGAACAATGGCGCTTGTTCCTCAGACGCAGGAGCTGCAGCGGGAAGTAGAGAATGTGCAGCACCTGCGCCGTGCGCTTCATGACGCGTACATCGTAGAGTCCGCCATGGGCCGACGCGCCGCACGGGACACCAACAAGCCCCCATCGGCGATGGACGTGCACCGCACCGTGGACGCGCCGACGCTGAACGTGCTCAAGTCGCCAAACTACCCGTTTTCGTTGTGCGAGGAGGCCCCACCGTCCTACGTGCCGCCGCCGGTGCCGTACGATGTGGAGGGTGAGATCGACTCCCTCAAGCAGCGCGTCCTGCAGGTGCAAGAGGACTTCCAGAACTTTCAGCAGCAACAGCAGCGGAGCCGCGGCGGGGCTGCCCAGCTGAGCCGGGCACAGGTGCTCGACTTCTTCGCCCACAACGCAACGTACGCGGAGATGGCGTGGGAGGTGTCGTCGCTGCAGTGGTTCTACCGCTGGGTCCTCTCCCACTCCATCAGCCACCTCTGGAACTGCAAGGAGCAGCTGGAGTACGTGCTCACCGAGAACGAGCAAGAGTTGCCGCAGTCGGCGGAGGAGATGGACCGCTGCCTGCAGGAACTGCCGTTTGCAGCCGCCGTCTCGGTGCTGGACACCGATCGGCAGTCGGTGGTGGCGCAGGAGCGGCGCCGGCTGCGCTCCATCAGCCGCACCTTCCGCGACCGCCTGCCGGCTGAGGCGGTCACCGCCGCCACCAGCTGCTACCTGACGCCGGAGGAGAAGTACATGTACCAGGAGTTCTTCAACCAGTCAGAGCACATGCTGCTGCTGCTGAATCACACGCTGATGCTGAACAAGGCGAACAGCAACCTCATCCAAGGGAGCCAGCACGCCGTGCAGAGTAGCGTGGCGGGGCTGCTGTCCAACTCGCAAAGCTCCGCCCGCGCTGGGTCGCACGACAGCAGTGGTGCCGTCGTCGTCGCCTCGGACTCGCTGCTCGGCGAGATGGACACCGCCGGGTTGGCCGAGGAGACGCTGAACGCCGTGTCGGCGGAGCAGGAGGTGATCACGACGCTCATGAAGACCATCCGCGAGCGTCAGCAGCGCGACGAGTGCTTTGACGTGTCGGAGGCGGAGTACCAGCACAGCCGGACCGCGCAGATCGCCGTCTACGGCTGCCTGCTCAGCGACATGAGCCTGATGGGCCAGCAGATGAGCCTTGTCGTGGAGTTTGTGGAGCGATACGAGGACTGGCTGAAGCTGCGCGGCTTCCAGACGCACGAGGAACTCATGAGCGAGCTGTCGAAGCGCAGCGGGGGTACGGCGTGGCCGACGCTATCCGTCAACGGCGAGCACGGCGGCACCGAGGGCGGGCATGACCACTTTGTGCCGCCCACGGAGGAGATGATGGCGCGCTATCCGCGACCGGCGGATGACAAGAACCACAACGGCAACGCCCGCGACGACACCTACACGCAGTTCGATTCTGCGAAGGAGCCGCGCGCGCCGACGAGCCAAAATTTGCTCGCCAGGGACGCACCGGTGCCAGTGGCGAAGCAACCACAGCGGGCAGCCGCACCGACGTCTGGTGCCGCCTCGGCAAAGCGCACGCCGGACGCTGCACCGGCTCCTCTTCCAGCCGCTGCGGTCGCTGCGCCTGCCAACGCGCCGCCGGTTTCGAGCACCGCCTCCGTTCGCTCTGTCCCGTCACAGGCGTCGAGGAAGCCGGCGTCCGTCAGCGGTGCCGTCACGTCGCCCGCAGCGAACAATGCAGCGGCGCCGAAGCTGAGCCCGAGCGGTGAGGTCGCCCACGCCTTCTACGCCCTCCTTGAACAGGCAGCTGCGGCGCTGCCGAAGAGCGACGCCGCGGTGTCACGTGCGTGGCTCGTGGCGAGCCTGCGGTTCACCGTCCTGAAGATTCTGCGCCGTGAGTGGGACATCGCCAGCACCGCGAAGAACATCGCGCAGGCGGAGGAGGACTTGCTCGGGCTGCTGCGCCGCGGTGCCGGCTCCTACTCCCGTCTGACTGCGACGGCTGCCGCGCTGTGTGTCGTGGCGCAGGAGGTGGCTCGGCTCTGCGTGGCGCGGTGCGAGATGCGCTCGCTGACGGTCGAGGTGCCGGTGGTGGTGCACGTCCCCGAGGACGCCGACGACTACGCGCAGGCGGTGGCGGATGTGATGAATCCGGTGGAGGAGGAACGCTGGGGCTGCGTGCTCGATGCGCTGTGGTTCCAGGCCGACCCGTCGGGCCTCGCCAACGGTGGTCTGCTGCTGCAGGCGACGGCCGCGGACGGTTCCATGACCGCGCCTACGCGGGTGAACAAGAGCAGCGCGCTGCACTTTCTGTACATTGAGGCCATCGACGCCTCACCCACCCCGCAAAACCGCTGCGTCGCCGCCATCAACCTGCGCTACCGCCTTCCGCGCATGTCGCCCGAGGTGACGGCCAGCCGCCGCGTCGCACCGACCCTGGCAGCCGTCTCCGGCGCGCAGCCGTCGAGCCGTCACGGCATGGCCCGCTACCAGCTCGCCCGTCACGTGCTGGCGGCACTGTTTGAGATTGAGGCCAAAGGGTTGCTGCCGTGCTACGCGTGCCGCGTGTCGGAGGCGGCCACGGTGCCGCTTACGCAGGCGATGTACGTGACATTCGACGACGCCAACACGAGCGTCGTGGTGGACAAAACGCACGCGCCGCTGCTGTGCGTGCTTCCACCGGCGGCGATTGAGCTGAAGCGGCTGCACGCGGACATCGGCACCGCCCCGGCGCCGGAGGGGCCAAAAGATGAGTACTTCGCGACGTACGCCGCTCGCGTGAACTTCAGCACCATTGGGCTGATGGTCGGGGCGGTGCTGGAGGAGCTGGCGATCCGCGTGCCGGTGTTGAACGACCTGTACATGACTGCCTCGACGGTGCGGGAGCAGGCGCTGCACGAGATCCAGAGTGGGGCGCCGTGCAAGTGCTTCGCCAACGCGACGACGCACCCGATCCCGGTGTCCTGTGCGCCGGCAAAGACGCGCGCCATCAGCATCCAGCGGGAGTCGATGGCGAACCGCAACAGCACGGTGGTGCACCGCTTCATCTCACCGCTGCTGCGCCACGTCGATGATAAGATTGCCTCGATTGAGCTCGGCGGTATCCACAGCAACAATGGCAGCAGCAGCAGCGTTGTGGCGCCGCAGTCCAACAACGCCAGCGTGAACCCGGAGGGTTCCGTTTCTACTCCGCGGGTACCACCACCACAGCCGCTACAGCAATCGCAGCAACCGCAGCAGTCGGTGACCGGCCGTCAGACGCAGATGGTGGGCGACAACGGCGCCTCGTCGCCATCGCCCTCTGCGGTTCGCCCTTTCCGCCGCTAATCATCTGTGGCGGTGTTGCGGCCCACCCAAACACATAGATTCGGATGGGCAGCTGCGGCCTGGTCTTGCTTGATGTTGTCTTGATAGACCCCCCTTTTTTTTTGCCTTCTTCTGTATTCTGTACCTCTTTTTTTTCTCGTTTCGGTTTTCCTCTTTTCCTCGTTTTCGTGAGGGCGTACTCTGTAGTGGCGCTCAGCCTTTTCTGTAGATACGAGAGTCGAAGCGCGTGACATCGTTTATTTATTTATTTTTTTTTGTGTGTTGAGTTGATTCATAGTTGCCGTTTTAAAGTAGAAGAAAAAAAAGCTTTTTGCTGCTCTTCTCACTTGGTAATAGCCAAAGATGATCATTTGGTGGGCTTACTATTAGTTTTTACTACTTTCCCTTCATGTACGGCGTGATATGAACGTGTACCACTGTTGAGGTTTGATGATCATGTGATAGCTTTCTTGTGAAATCTTTTCAGTCCAGAAACCAAGGTGGTGGGCTTGACTCCTGTGTATTTGTTTAGTTTCATTGTTGAAGAAGTGTGGTTTACGTCGTTTTAGCGTTTTTTTTTCTTTGCACAGCTCTTTTGCCCCCACTTCTTTTCTCACTGTGCTGTTTTCTTCCACATTGACTCTGTAGTACCATTTTTTCACTTGCTTTTTCTTCTGTAGTTTGTGCTTTCTGTCATCTTCGTTTCAGCACTCTTTTCTTTGTATTGCGTGCGCAACAGTTGCATACTCTGTCGCGCCACTAAGCTATCAAGAAAATGAGGTGCATTTCTCTGGATCGCGTAGTTTGAATACCCACACCAAAACCAAACGAAAAAAAAACAACTCAAGTGTACACGTCTCCAGATACATTAGAGAGTAGCAAAAAAGCATGATCTTGTTTGTGCTTGTCAAAAGACGAGTGGACTCTTTACTCACAAGTCGAATGCTCTTTTTTTTTTTTTGCAGAGTTTCTGTGCTCTCCAGACATCTCGATTCTCAGCGATTGTCATTATGCATCGTAGTGCGAGGGCAAAAACAAACCAGCAGTATGAATTGCTGCTCACAATCGCCAGCGGTATTTGAGAGAGCTTGAGTAGTGCAAGATGGGCACGACCAAATGTAGTGCTCGCAGTTGCAGCTTCCAGTGGTCTAAAAACACAGGAACAAGCTTCTTTTTGTTCTCCTGTCCAATGGCGCTTTGCCTACTAAACGGAACTTTGGTCCTTATGCTTGTCCCCTTCTGTTCTGTTGTCAAAGACGGCACTCACTCTCGCACTTCGGCTCTGTGCGTTCCAGCTTCGCAACTGTTACACAACAAAGAAGGCCACACGTTGCTCATACACCAAACGCCGTGTACGTGACTTCCTCAAGCGCTGTTTTCATCTCTGGTTTTTGAATTTGTAGCTCCGCGCCAAGTATTTGGCATTCCACTGCTTTGCATATTCAGCAAACACAATATATTCTATCAAAAAAAAAAAAAAGAGGAAAGAGCTGTTCGCGTCGTGCCTTTTCCCTTTCCCTTTGCTGTTCTTTTTTTTTCTTTTCGGTGTCGTCAGTATTGACATATTTTGTTTCTCCTTTACGATAGCGCGTTCTCTCCGCTCTCCAAGTTGCGTATCACCGCTCATTCACTGCAAATCCGCCACACGCGCTGTGTCTGTCGTCATGGCGGACGACAGCCCCGTCATCCCAGACAGCGCCGCCTTCTCGTCCGCGGCGGCGCGAAATGTGCGCATTCTGCGCTACAGCTCTCTCGCTCTCCTCGGCGGCTACGCTGTGGCGACGTGTTACAAGGTTGGCCTCGTCCGCCGCCTCCTACCGTCGAAGCTCAACAGATCTCTCGAGTCCACTGTTGACGCCATCAAGCAGCACACGCAGCCCATGGGGGATGCAAAACGCTTCGCGCTTGTCCGCTCCCACCTCACCTACACGTATGGGATGGCAACGTCCGGCATGCTGGCGGTGGCGGCTGGCGTGGCCACCTTCTGGGCCGCACCGTCTATTCCCTTTGCCATCCCCATCGCCACCACCCTTGTGCCGGCGGTGCTGCTGATGGGCATCCCAAAGGCGTACATGCAGCCTGCGGCGCGCCTCCTGTGCTTCTACCTCTCACTCTACTCCACCGGTTACGCCTTTGGCCCGATCGGGTGGGTGGCGCAGGACACCCTTGTTGTCTTCGTCCTTCTTTCTGGGTGCACCATGACCGGCCTGTGCCTGCCACTGTACTTGACGCGCGGCATGATTAGCTACGTGGTGAGCGCGCAGGTGCTGTCGTCGGCCCTGTCCATCGCCCTCATCACCGCACCGAAGCAGTCACGCGACACGTCAGTGTTCAAGAAGCTGAAGGAGCAGGCTGGCGTGCAGATCATCCTGAACGGCGACATCAACGTGCTCTTCACGATGCAGCTGCTCTCGAACATCGGCATTTGTGTGCTGCACACGTTGCCCAACATTTACCGCTTTGTCAGGTGGCAGGGCAACGAGGCGGCGCTGCTGGACTCGGTGGACGGCGTGAAGGAGGCATATGCAATTTGCGCTGGCACAGTCTACGTCGTCTACCGCGCGGTGCGGTGGTCGTGCCGTCTGCTCATCCGCCGCGTCCTGTCGGACAACGAGCAGCACCCGAAGGGCGGCTCCGGACAGAACACGTGGTTGGCCATGTCAAACCACTCGCTTGACGTGAACCGCGCAAGCGGGGTGGTGTCGGGACTGGTGATGGGACTGTGGTATGTGCGTGCGGTGTCGCTGCTGCAGAAAGGGGATGTGGAGACAACGTTGAATCAGCTGCGCAGCGTGTGCGCGCGGATTTCACCGATGGGGCATCTGCTCGGCAGCCACGCGACAGGCCGCTGAATCATACATAAATGAAAAAAAGAAGTGTTTCTTGCTGTTTAGATTGTGCTTGTGTGTTGATCCAAAGTGTGCTTTACTCTGATGCTGGGCTCGCCATCAAAACCACAGCGTTCCCGGATGCCGCCTTCCTTTGTTTCTCGATACTCATACTGCACCGTTTTCGTGTTAGCTGACCTGCATGTGTATGTATACCAATCTCCACCACCACCACAACAACGAAGGAGTTTTTTTTTCGTGCGAGAGGAGAAGGTGTCTGCCTTTGAGAGCTCTCTTCCTGAAGCAGAAAATCTGTGTTTCATTGTTAACGGTGCATGGCACCGACAGAGTTGTACCACAGCACTTCTGACAATATTTGTTTGGAGTGCCGCGCTTTCTCCTCGGGTGTCTGGTAATTCGCCAGCGCAGTTCGTCGTGCTCCCAGGAATACTAACAGAACCTTCTTCTTTTCTAAAAAAAAAAGATGTATTCACTTTGCTCTCTACTCCTCTTTCCTTCCTCTTTTGTTTTTCTCTGTCCGTTTTCTTTCTACTGTGTAGTGACTTCTGTTGATTTGGTTTTACTGGACAAAACACCATTGAACAAGGTATCAAACACACCTTGTGTGCACTGCTGTTGTGTTCATTTTGTGCGTGATAAAGCAATCTCCAAAAGCAGAACGATCCTGCCCGTGTGTGTGGGGATTATTATTAGTCTTTTTTTTTGGTGTTTACGGATCTAGTTTCTCCTTCCTCCGTGGCGATCGAGTCAGTTGTCTACGTTTTTTTTAATAAAAGTTCTCCTTCCGTCTACTGCGAGGGCAGCTCCTGCACAGTAATGGAGGCGACGGACTCGTTTGCTGCGCACTCGTTCCGCGATGTCACCCACCACGTCTACTGCTCCGCCGTGATCGCCGTTCCTGCTGCCACGGTGACCAAGACGCTGAAGAACATTGAGAGCATCAAGCGGTACGGCGTGGACGGCGGCGTGATTGGCTGCTGCGTGATGGAGAACCTGGTGCCACCTACCGAGGTTGGCGCGGTGCGGCGCTGCACGCTGCGCCTCCCGCCCTACTCGGACAAGTTGATCCGCGAGAAGCTAACGCACTACGTGGAGCATCGATGCCAGGCAAACAGCAGCAGCAACAACAGCAACAACAACACTAGCCCTGGCAGTGCCAGCCACGCGCTGCCAAGTCTGTCAAGCTACGATGCTGGGGAAGTGAAGTCCGTTGAGATGTGTCTGGAGTACGTGCCGTGCGAAGATGGCGAGCGCTCCCGCTCCCCCTTTGACGAAGCCGTCGAGGACGCCGTGCACGTAACGCGCAATCACGTCCGCGTCTCCACTGTCACCCGCACGCCTCACCGCTGCTTTGTGGAGATGGACGCCGAGTGCGTGCTGCGCGTCCACCAGGGCCGCCACGTCACCGCTGAGCAGAAGCTGCACGACAAGGCGTGCGAGCAGGCGGTGACGGACTTCTGGCGTCTGTACCTCGACGCACAGCTGGCTGCGCTGGAGGTGCAGGTGTGCAAAGAGGCGTACCCGGAGGTGGAGGCGCAGGTGGAGACGGAGTTCAGCACCGCCTTCGCCGCGCATGAGGAGGTGTTGTGTGACTGGGCTGTCGAGGGCGGGGAGACGATGCCGCGCCATGTGGCCACGGATGAGCTGGAGGAGGTGCTGGTGTGGTGGGCACGCGCGCTGGAGGCCTACCGGCACCAGAAGACGTTGACCGAGATCGCTGAGGCCCGGGTGGAGCGGGTGGGCCCGTCGTCGTTCGCGCTGACACGCCCTATGCCCCGCCGCTTCACCGAAGCACCGAGGTCGAGCTCGGCGACGCGGCGCGCCTCCGACGTCATTTTGAAAGGCGACGCTGCCTCCACGGATGCGAACAACTTGTTCGACAACACGCGGGCCTCGCAATCGAACATGGACGTACCAATGCCAGGCTTCACGCCACCGCGCTCCCTCACCAGTGTGCCGGTGTCGCCCAGCGCGTTTCTCCGGTCCGGCTCGCGAGGGCCGGGCACGACGCTGTCAGAGCTGGGCCGGCAGTCGGTGCTTCTCCCACGCGACCGCCGCCACACCGCCGTGCCGAAGAAGAGTCTCGTCTCTGCAACTTCCATGCCGGAGGGAAATGCGCCCGCAAAAGCGCTCAGCCCCGCCTCGTCGTTTCTCGCCTCCCCGAACGCGGCGAACGTGGCGACGTCGAACGTGCTGCAAAGCTCCGTGCTCTCGCATAGTGGACGACGCAAGCCGATGACCCCGCAGCCGCCGCACCTGCTCCAGCACGCCCAGCGCCGCTTATCGAACATGAACAACCTCTCCAATTCCGTCTCGCGGTACAGCGCGGGCAGCGCGGCCGGCGCACGCGGCACCCCCGCACAAGCGGTCGCCACGGCCAATGAGCCGACGGGCCTCTTCTTCAGCCAGCTCTTCCGCACTCCGACCTACACTTCGGCCGCGGCAGCCTCTGGCGCGGTGGGACACAGCAACTCCACTGGCACGGCGGCGTCCGCGCCGTTTGTGCCCACCGCCGGCGCCGCAACGCAGAGCACCACGACAGCGACGACCACCGCTGCGGTGGCCGCTCCGATTTCGGAAGTGATCGAACCTTTCCAGCCCGACATGGTGCGGCAGCTGTTCAGTCTCACAGGTGTCTTACGCGAGGATGTGGCACGGCGTGTCTTTCTCTCCCTCTGTCACGGCGGTGCCCACAACGGTGGTAGCAGTCAGGATGGCCCCACGGTAGCCCCGCGACTCAACGCGGAAGGTCTGAAGGCGGTCCTGCGTCACGTCGACCTGTGTGGGCTACGGGAGGGTGCTGCCAGCGCACGCGGCGGAGACGCGCTGGCGTGCGAGGAGGCGTACCGAGCCGAAGTGCAGCGGTGCTACTACGAGCAGAACACGCGCAAGTCCACCACCGCCGCTGCGCCGACGTCGAGGACAAGTGTGGCGGCTTCCCGCAAGTCTGCCAGCACCAACGGAAATGGAGTGAATGGCAGCGTGAGTGGTGCTGCTGTCACTGCTGGTGCGGCTTCCACTCCGTCTCCCACAGAAGTATCGTCCAACCTCAGCCGCCTCACTGCTCGCCGAGAGGCAAGCCTAAAGGAGAGGGACGAAGTTGCACTGGACAAACTCGTACAGTCGTTGCTGGCCCGATTTGCTTTCCAGAATAAGCGTGGGCTGAGCTACGAGGAGTTCCAACTGGCATTGCTGTACCTGCGGAACAACTGATGTGTGTGTGTGTGTGTGTGTGTGTGTTGAGAGTGAGGAGTGCGAGGTACCTTTACTCTTCCATGAGTTTTCGCTGACGGTGCTTTAACAGCCGTTTTTTTTATTAATAGAACAGGTGTTTGCTGTTCGACTTGTTTTACGCACGCAGCAAAGCTAGACGTAGTTTCTATATTTCCTTTCCTTCCTACTTCTTCTCAACCCCCCTTTTTTATTATTATTATTTGGAACCGATCCCAATTCAACCTTTTTTCTTCTTTCCTTGTTCACACGTGTACATAGCTGTTTAAGATACCATTTTTTTGTTTCGTTTTCTCTTTTTACTGGGGCACATGTAAAGCATCTCTTCACCTCACGACTATCTTTGCGTTTCTTCCTTTGTTGTACTACTCTGAGGTGGCTCTTTACCCAATTGTAGAGGGCACGTCGTCTTCTCGCATACGCAATGTGTTGTGTTTTCTGTTTCACGCGCAAAGGCACACTCCTGGACGAAAAATAGAGCAAATGAGGCTGAGGAGGGTCCGTCTGTTACTGGGCAGCATGCAAGCAGTTTTGGTTTGGACTGCTTTGGAGCCCGTACAACGGGGCTCTTTCATTGTTTATCTCCACGATGCACCGTGCCCCCACAGCGACAAGGCTCCCATTCAAGTCAGTGCCTTGCTCACCTTCAGTCGCTTTGATTCCCAAAGAAGGTGTTTCTTGACCTCAATTCGGTGTAACGCTTATCACACCTCACTTCTCATTTTTTTTTCTTCTACTGTCTTCTTTCCTTGAACCGGAAAAACAACTCCCTCTCTTTCTTTTTTTTTATCATTCGATGCGAAGGTAATTTATTCACTAAAAAGAGCATTTTGTTTTTCAACTATGCGGTCTCGCGATGGCTGGTCGAACGACCGGTCATCGCGTTCACAGACGACAACGCGGTCGTGGGCAGCTGCAACGCCGGACAACAACGCCCCTCCAGAGTGGCTGCGGCGTTCCTACACGCGGACAATACCCAAGGATCTGCGCACCATTGAGCAGCTTCGGCTGTCTTTCGAGGATACTCGACAGCAGTGGAAGGATCTGTGCGCAGCATCCGCGAGCAGCCACCTAGCGTCAACCGACAATGCCCTCTCCGCCACCGCAACGCAATCTACTCTGCAGCCTGGTGTCCGCACTGCGGTGGATCGATTGGTGAGTCAGCTTAAAGCAGTCAAACAGGAACTGCTGGCGCAGCTGACGCAGATGCTGAAAGCACTCCCCACTTCTGACGCATCCTCCGATGCTGCCACGGGGTTATCAAGTGATGCGCAAGCGGTCGAAAGTGTGGCGTGGCTGAAGGATTTAGTACGGGGCTGCCACGACCACACGCATCGCGGAAGCAGCGCGGGTGCTCGCGGGCCCGGTGCTGCTCAGGAAGCGTACCTGGTGGCAGTGTGGCTGGGGCGCCGCGTCTGGGTATGGTCGATCTGCTTCGCGTGCGCCACCATGGATCTGGAGCTTTTGTCAGGCAGTGTGGGTCTCTCCACCCAACTGTTCTTCGGTTGCCCTTTTGTCACCGTGGGCAACGCGGCAGCAGTGCCGACAACGCTGGAGAGCTTCTCGCTGCACAGCTGCTACGACAGGGGCGGCGCGATCACGGAAACGGAGATACGCGCCGCCGTCGAAGGCACTACGCAAAGGACAAGCGCTACTGGTGCAGCGGCTGTCTTCGAAGACGAAGAAGCGTGCGAGTTCCGCGCTTTTCTGGGGGCTGAGTGCGGATTAGAGAACCCAAGAACGCCGACGACCACAGACGGTTTTTCTTCGTATGCAGATCCTCAAGGGCCACTGGCAAGCCGTGAAGGGCACCGCCCTACTGCTATGAACACCACCGATGCCGCTGGCACCGCACTGACAACGTGTGTTGTCGGTGACATGTTCTGGGTGCATGCCATCGCGCTATGCTACAGCGTGGTTGCCGGCGACGATGCCAGTGCCGCTCGCCTTCTCAGCTTGTTTGAGAGTGCGCATCACGCGTTGTCGGAGGAGCTAGAACAGGACACCGACAGAACTTCTAGACGGGAGGGTCACGGATTTTCCGGCACGGAGAGAGGGCAGAGGGAACTGCATCAAGCCGTTTGCTTTGTACTGCGCGTGGCGAAACTGCTCATTGACGAGGACTACGTCGCCTGCCAGCAACTGTGGCGGCGCGAGGGCTGTGCTGCGAAGCAAACGGCGTTGCAAGTGGAACGAAGCGGTTGTACGTTGCCGACAGCAGAGAAGCAGAGAGACAAGCCGTCAGTGTCGTTCCCGGATTCGTCCACTACAACCTATCCTGAGACTTGGCTGGTGCTGCTGCTCGTCCGGCTTCTGGGCGAACACGTTGTGCGGCGACGGTGGACGGAGCAGCAGATGGGGCAGGCGTTCCGCCCCGCTGAGCCGGTGGCGCGTGCGCAAACAGACCGTAGTGAGGACGGCAGCAGCAACTCCAACCGACTCGCTTGCGCATTGGCGCGGTCGCCCGCCAGTGTCGAGCAAGCAGGGCGTTCGACACACGATACGACGCAATGTGGTGGCGCGTGCTCGCTGTCGAAGTTTGCTGCGGTCCGGTTGAGTGGTGCTCTGCAGCTCGCCGCGTTGCGTGACATGGGCGGTGATTGGCCAATGCCTGGAGAACTCCTACAAGCTGCTTTCGGAGGTGCGTAGGATTGTCGCACCAACACTCCCACAGGAAGACCAAAAAAAAAAAAACAACGGCAACAAACAGGACAACGCTTCCGCCGCCACGGTAGCAGCAAAACAACATGCAGGATACAAAACCATCAAATGACCACAACCTCCATTCCTTGGTGCTTACTACCATGCGAATAGCAAAGAAAAAGAAAAGGCGCGCCGCTTTTGTACGAAAAAAAGCAAGGAAGAGACACTTCTGCAGTTTGAATGATCGTTTTTTTCTTCTATTGTCTCCGCTTTCTCCTCTGCATCCCTTTTTTCTCTGCACTTTCCAGAGAGCTGAATCAGATGAGAATACGTGAAGGAGCTGTACCACTGCATTCACTCTGCTTTCAGTTTGCCAGTCAAGACGAGTGAAAGTGTAGGGCAATAGAAGAGTTGTCATCAGGATTACTTTTGAAACACCTACGCACCCACGCAAAGGAAAAAACCGACTCTGCTGCATGTGTATTGTCGTGCAAGCACGCTGCGATGGCCACAATCGAATGCTGTGAAATACTATCCTGCTCCACAAAAGCCAAGCTGCAAGATGCAGGCCTGCTGTACCTTGCGGATCTCACGCATCTTTTTGTGAGCGATGATGCCTTTGGGGCCGATCCGCGGACTACCCAGGTGCTCGAGAACTTGAAGTTGCGTGTAAATCAACGAACAGCCACTCGTATCTATGCTGCAGAAACAGCAGCTAACGCAAATGGTGCAATTGCTGTTCAGCGTTCCGATACGGCGGCACCAGACCCCCTGGCCGTCACACGCATCGACAGCATCGCTTTCTTTACGGAGAGTGAGATTGATGAGGTTGAGGAGGCCGTGCGGGGCCTGCGTGTGGATAGCTTGCGCGCCGTAGCGGCATCCGGTAGCCCTGGTGTTGAAGACACTACAGATAGCAAGATAACGAACGGTGAGTGTTGGCAAAGCGATGCCGATTTCAGGCAGCCACAGATTCCAGGCTGTCGCTCTCTGCGTGACATCTACATCGAGGCCCAGACACAGCACAAGCACGGCTGCGCGACGCACGCCACCACCTTTTCGCGCGAGCTGGACACGCTGCTCGGCGGTGGCGTGCCGGTGGGCGGCGTGACCGAGATCAGCGGCCCCCCTGGTGTGGGCAAAACGCAGCTTCTCATGCAGCTCGCCGTCAGCTGTGCCATGCCAGTTGAATTCGGTGGCCTTGGTGGCGCGTGCATCTTCGTGGACACCGAGGGCAGCTTCGTGGCGGAGCGGCTGGAGCAGATGGCCACGGCGGCCGTCACGCTTGCGACCACCATTCTTGCGAAGAGCGAACAACAACAACAAGGCACGTTCAGGGGTACTGCAGCAGACAGTCACAGTGCTGTCGATTCGAAGCAGCACCCACAGGAAACGAGGGATTCACCGGCGCGCAAACGAGCGCGAGCGCCATCTCCACTCTCGCAGAGCAAAGCGAGCACGGTGGACGCGCATGCCGAATCGCTCACGGAAGTTTCAAAAGCACCTGTGATAGGTGCCAGTGTCGCCTCCTCCTTTCTTACGCGAGAAACGAAGGCTGTTGATGCAGAGCTCAGCACGCAGCATGCACTGCAACGTGATGGTCTCACCGTGGAGGCAATCCTGCAGCGGGTGCACTACGCCCGCGTCACGGAGTTGCCCGACTTTTTGGCGCTGCTGTACAGTCTACCGATGTGGCTACGCAGGGACGAAGCAAATCCTGATGTCAGAGACGGCAACGCGCGTGTTGCAGCGGCCGCACCGTCAGCGAAGGCGAGCGGCGACCATCGCGAACGCACGGGCACGTCGGAGGCTGTCCGTATGCTCCTGGTGGACTCCATCGCACTACCATTCCGCACATCAGATGTGTTTGAGACAAATGCGTCCGCGTACGACGACATTTACGGCGGCAGCTCCATCACGCACAACGCTCCTTTTACGAGCGCCAAGAATGCAACTACCGGTGCGCTGTCGAAGCAAGGTCTATGGCAGCGGTCTCGCCTCCTCTACCAGTGCAGCACCACACTGGCGCAGATCGCCGCATCCTCACAACTGGCAGTGGTGGTGTCGAATCACATGACGACAAAGCTCCTCCGACCACCCATGCTCAACGGACAAGGTCCGGCACCGTCCGAAGTGTTTGCGCGAGACAGGAACGCTACATCAAGTCGTCTGTCTGTGCTCATTCCAGCTTTGGGGGATGCATGGGGCCACGGCCTGTCCACTCGATTACTGCTCGCCTTTCATCACTACCAGCTGCCGCCGTGCGCTTTCGTGTCTGCAAATGACGCCTCACCGCTGAGTGATGAGCGTGGGTGTCTAGAAGATGTTGTGTACGGCACCGCGGGTACGCCAGGACTATCGACCACACCGTCACTGCTTCAACGCGTAGTGCAACACCGCGTTGCTCGCCTCCTGAAAGCCAGCGGACGACCACGTGGGGAGACGTGTTTCCTGATCACATCAAAGGGCATTCGCGATGGCAGCAAAGACATGCTAAAGAAGTGGATTGGACAGAAGTCAAACGGGATTCATTAACAAACAGCACGAAATGCCGCAGGGTGACATGAACAACAAAACACCGATCATGTAACGCACGTCTCGGGACCAAGTGTACTTACTGCTGCACTCTTTTGATGTGCCTAGAAGGGAGAACAAATAACACCAAACGACAAGATGCATTCTGCGACGCGCTTCATCTGCTACGAATGCTGTTGCAAGCTTCACAACGTTACAGACGCCTGCTATTTGTTAAGATCTTTTACAGAGAAGACTATCAACATACCAAAAGAAAAGCAAGCTAAAAAGCACAACAACAGCTATCCCATGTAGGCTGAACAGACTACAATACTCGCAAGAGCTGCTTATCTGGGATTCATGAGAATGCGAAGAGCACCTGCAACACCACAAAAAGTCCACATCGCAGTGGGAGATGCAGCCGTACAAACTGACAGGCGCGCGGGTGCGTTGCGTGCCGTCACCGGCGCTGGCTGCCTCGTCACGCCCCTTGTTCCCGTCCAGGCTGCCTCCGTCCTGCTTGCGTGCTGTACCCCGCTGCCCTCCTCTCCAACACTCCTCCCACTCCACCCACTTCTCCTTCTCACCTTTCCCTGGCTCTCCCCTCCTTCCCCGTGCTGCAGAATTGTGCTACTAACCGTGCAACGCTACATCAGTGATCTTCTCTTTTTTGCGATACCAACACCACCACCAGGACTCATCCACCACCCACACACCTACCCAGACCACCCGACCCCGGCCTTTGTGCTGCTGCGCCACGCGAGAGCACCTCTCTTTCGACGTGACCACCCACCCCCGCACCCGATCCCCCTTCGTGACTGCGCGTGCATTGCCGTGAGGAGCGTCTGCCTGCTGTGTGTGCCACGATGACGACGACGACTGCGAAGACGACGCCGGTGCGCCGGTGCGCGCTGTACG